>JACXGK010000067.1:0-38939 GCA_016801125.1 Novumbra hubbsi
AAACTATAACCTGCCGCACCTCTAACCTACCTGCTACAAGAAACAGTGGGTGACACCCGCTCGTATCTAACCTAATGTGTTTAACAGTGGTTATCTACGGGCATGTGTAAACCCCAGGGTATCTTACCTGACCCTTCTCCTAAGGGGTAGACAAACAGGTAGTACACATAATAGAGGAGTGCAGTAGAAACAGAAACAAGAACTAGAACTAGAACTAGAACTAGAACTAGAACTAGAACTAGAACTAGAACTAGAGATAGCAAAAGTGTAGCCTCTCCAGCCTCTCCCAGGGCTGAGCAAACACAATCTTCTCTTCTTTATAGGATGACTTCTTAATTGGACACAGGTGTGGCCGCTTCAGTGGCCCAGTAGCTCCTCCCATCTCGTTATCTGCAATCTGCAAACAAACCAAACTCACCACCACCACACAAACAACCTCATAATCAAAGTGGAACGTAACACATGGTAAAAAAATAATTAGAAAGGGATCGGGAAGTGTTTCATCAACAGGTGCCTAAAAACATTGGTTGCGCACTGAATCACTGGGCAATGACAAAGGTTTGACCCACTCGTCCAAAACTACAACTATTTCTACGGTCCAACTGCAAGTAGGTGAATAACAATTTCTTTAAAAATATTTTTATGTTTTTGTTATTGCTGGGGGACGAAATAATTGATCATTAACCAATCATGCACTATAGTCTTTGTTTTTTATGCCAACATATACATCAGCAGAAAGCCTTTTCCTTTTTCCAAAGCAAACTGAATTATGAAACTAAATCGTTTGGTGTAGGCGAAAAATATATATATTATATATATTTTAAAGTTATTAAACCTGAGTTAGGTCTATTCATCGCCGCTTGATTTCATCGGAGGATGGAGCTACGCTTAGAGCTCCGACGCTTGGTCATGAGGTTAATACTTGTCATTTGCTGTACGTTCTGGAAATTAGCAATGTTTTTAATATCACCGGTATTATTTTCCCTGTTTTCTGCGTGGTACTTTGAAGATGTGTCCCGGAGCGCTCAATCACGTTATCCACGGATCAAGATATGGGCGCATTTTTCAAAACAGCGTTATAATCTATTCTATATCACCATGAATTAATGTAAAATCGAAACGCTACCATAAACACACAATGTAAATTTTTTATGCATATTCATTGTGTCTGTTTATTTTCTATAAAATCTCATTTGAATATACGTCTAATACGTATATCCCTCTTCAATGTAACAGTTTAATAGGGATTTATTCCCGGTAAAAAAGGCGAAAGTAGCCTCTTTATAAATTATGTATTTGTTTTTATAAGCGCAAATCATTTATATATATTTTTTTACATTACAAACAACAATTAATTTTAAAATCCCGATGTCGCCCTAAAGTCAAGATTTACTTACATTTGTTTTAACTTTGAGTTAAGTACAGGGTATACGGTGGCTTCGGATTGTATTTAGACACATTTTTACACGTTTTGTTGACAACTGAATTCAAGTTTGTGGTCACAGGTGCTACGAGACCGATCTCATTTGAGATTTGTGCTGATTTCAAACACTAATGACACAGAAATATATCGTAACTGGGTTTTTAGCTCCGTGGTCACCTCCAAAATTATTGGTAGCCTTGGTAAATATGATTGAAATGACTATATACACAATTGACAAAACTGTAATTACTTACTTTATTCAAAGGGGGGAGGGGAATGCTTTAAGTCGGAAGGCAGGGAGTATTAATTTATAATATCTATCCCCTTCCCTATTGTAGACCTATTTTGTCACCCTGTTGCTAACATGGTATTCTTATTTTTTTTCTCAGAATCATGAAGATCATCTTGAGACGCCAAAGCTGCTGTAAATGGTCCATTGTCTTTGCGACTGCAATGATTATCAGTGTCATTTTTATAATGAATGTTGATCATCATCATTTCCCACCAACCAATAGGGAGGTGCACAAACGCAGGCAAAAAAATGACTCAGAGTGGTACTGGAAAGCCCCCACTTCCGCCAAGCCACTACAGTCAACTAAGAATGTTGTAGATTGCCTGTTGGATAACAGCACTCAGAACATCCCACCTCACTTACCAGCACCTCACCAAAACTTCCTAAAGTACAAACACTGCCGGACATTCCCCCTCTTGCTGTCACCGACACCCTGTGAGAATGACCTCTTTCTCTTGCTAGCTATTAAATCCACAGCCATTCAGGTGGATCGCAGAATTGCACTACGGAGCACTTGGGGGAAGATGGGGTACCTTCAGGGAAAAAGGGTAAAACTGCTGTTCTTAGTTGGCAAGTCTACAGACAGAATACAAGAATACTCATTGCAGCAGTTACTGGAATGGGAGAGCAGGCAGTTTGGTGACATTCTGCAGTGGGACTTTAAGGACAGTTTTTTCAACCTGACTCTGAAGGAGGTCCACTTCCTCAACTGGTTTAGCCTGGAGTGCAAGTGGGCCCAATATGTGTTCAAAGGGGATGACGATGTCTTTGTTCAAACCAACAACCTGTTGGAATACGTCAAGGACCACAAGCCCTCTGAGCATCTGTTTGTTGGTGACATAATTCCAGAAGCTTTTCCAATCCGTCTGAAAAAACTGAAGTACTACATTCCAGTAGAAATGTACCCTGGCAGGCTTTATCCTCCATATGCTGGAGGTGGGGGCTACCTGATGTCACAAAAGACTGTGCTGAGCCTGGGAGTGGCAGCGTCCAGCACTGAGATCTTCCCCATCGATGACGTCTATGTGGGCATGTGCCTGCAGAAGATTAACATGACTCTCACACACCACCCTGGCTTCAAGACCTTTGGCTTCAAACGGGTAGTGTCACACTTCAACCCCTGCATTTACAGAGAGATGATGCTGGTGCACAAGCTGAATCCTACAGAGATGTGGACCATGTGGTCACTATTGCAGGACCCAAAGCTGCAGTGCTTTATAAAGACATAAAGCATCCAACGTTGCTGTGTCTTGCAGTGCTTGTGTCCAGCTTCTGTAAAATTAGCATTTCTTTCAATGAGAAATAATCTTCATAAGTAAATCTTCCAAAAAATGCCTTCACTCATAATTCATTTACTGAGCATAACATCCATTTGTGTTCAAAACCACACAGGTGTTGAAGAGATATTTAAGAATACTGGGATTTTTTTACTTATGCTAATGTTTCTAGAATGTTACTTGGGTTATAGGAAACTGGAAGAAAATCTGGATGTTCAACCTCCAAAACCAGTGTGGTGTGTCAGTGAAATAAATGGTAATGCGTAAACTGGTTTAGCAGGTTCCAGAAGTATTGACAGAAAACAGAACCTAAGGATTATCATGATGTAGTGGGTTTGTGGGAAAATGGTTGAGAGCTGTGGTGTATAATTGTAAGGCACTGTATTAGCAACAGAATTTGCTAATACATGGCCAGTTGGATTATCCTTGTAGAAATAAAATATTGATTACATTTGAATATTTGACGTGTGCTGTTTAATATATAAGTAGTGACATTAATTGTTCATTGGAAAATTAAACGTTTTTACAAACTAAATTGTATTTAGAAAGTTGTTAAATAAAGAACATTAAACACATTAAATCATTAAAACATTTTGATGGGTAATTTAACCTGAGCTTGTGCATTTTTTTTCAATTAAGCATTTTAACGCATCCATAAATTGCATTTATTTTTTTACAGATTCAACATTCAAAAAGTTGGTACAGAAATGTAAAGCATGTTTGACAATATTTTATCTTCTTAAAAATGATAATTTAACAATGCAATGTTCCTGTAAAGGCCATTTAAAAGGAAACCAACCTTTTTAAACAGAGAGGAGGTTAGGAATAAAGTGTGTGCAGTGCATTCGGTTTGATCAGCGGTTTCAACACTGATAAGATTACATAGAGCCATGTGGCAGAGGTGAGATTTTTTGTTTTACTGAAAGTCAATCAGTATTGGGTTTTTGTTTCAGCCCTGACTGGCAGTCGGTGTCAACCATGCCCCGCTCAACGCCTTCCACCACAATTATCATGAAGATAAGGCAAGGCAACCTTCTTAGAAGTACAAAGCATGTCCACACGTAAAAAAAAAGAAAACCACTCAAGAAGATAGTAACAAACCGACTTTCCACAACTCCCAATGAAAAACGTTTATAACAGTACATATGCATTTTTGCCCCTTTTACCAGTTGATGTGAAGATAGTAATTATGATGGGGGTCTAGATAATTAAGTTGATTGTTTTTGAAAGAACAGTATGCCAGAAGAGCGCTTAAAGGCTTGAGCATGAAGTACTTCCTGCACACAAAACACACCCATACAGTAGAGAAACCTACATGCACCTGTGCACCAATAATTATATTTGTGTGCAACGGTTGACATTATGCCAAAGATGGCTCTCAAAGGCTTTAGATCAGAAAGTCTGGTCATCATTACAGGAGTCAGTCCAATGGCCAAAAGCCTCACAGATGTCACAATAAGCCCTTTCGTCATCCTTACTGCCGTGGTAGGTGGTGTGTGGGGGGGAGTCCGGCATCTGCATTTGAGTGGGACAGTCCTCTGTATCATGGAGGTCAAAGCAGTCACAGATGTCACAGAAGAGCCTTGGGGGGACCTTCTTTTTTGAGGGGCCTTTGTTTAAACTGCTGAAGAGAGAATGGGTTTCATGAAAAGTAAAAGGCTAAATGGGGTTGGACTAGCACGATGATGATATGCATAATATACACATTTTATTTGTCTGACTCAGTGTTTCATGGGAAAAGTCTGACCTGTCATAGTTGTCAAGCTCACAGGCATTATTTCCATTGAGGGCAGCCTCTGCCATCTTCTCCAACTTGCCCTTAAGGTCCTCATTTTTCTTCTGCAGGTCCACGATAACAGAGTTCAGGAAGTCAATCTGCCCAGAAAATAAGGAATATCACTGATGGTCCAATGGTCCTTTATGACCATGTGAAATGAACTTTAACTGGCAAAATTAACACTTGAACAGGTCATCTAACTACAACTACAACTCAGTGAGGGCTACAATCACACCAGTGGTTACACAACAACACAGTCTGCCAAAATGTGAACCAAAATCCATCACCAACGTGCTTCAAGAATAATTGTTTAGAAAACCAACCCAACCCAGCCTCAGCAAGAGTAAGGAGTGCAATACAAAAAAGTACATATCTGGACTGTCTAACAATAAGAAATCAAGGATATTGATTTGTTCGAAATTATAACTAAAGTACATTTCCTTAATATATAGGTTATGGTATATTTCTAACCCATAGCGCAGGATTCCCACCTTAAAAGGGCACCAACATTTCATGGGAGGTGTTATACTAATCTACAATGACAGGTAACCCACATGATTTAAGAACAAACTGTAAAAAGCCAGAGGGAGACAGGGCTGATTGAGCCAAATCAATAATACATTTTCCTTCCTTGATGACATTCAGGAGATGACAGCTGATGAAATTGTTTTGGAACATCGAGCTGACATTTAATTCATCCCTTATTCTACAATACATGTATAGTAGCCCAGTGAAAAAAAGGTTGGGAACCCTGCCGTAAAGGTTGTAATAACATGTTTACAGTAAACATCAGGGTTAAGGGCCAATTCCTTTTCGAATATGACCAGTTGACCACATGAACATTTAGAAATTAACAGACAGGAACTGTTATACTGAACACAAAATAGCACAGACAAAACAAGAACTCAACAGGCAAACAGACATGCATGAGTGGAGCTAATGGAAAACATGAACAAACCGCTGCCTGATTTTCGGGTAGCATTGCCAACATCAGTGACAGAGGAGGTAAATGAAAGGGGAAACAAGAGATAAAAATTAGGACCCACATGATGCCAATGAACAGACTCAAGTCATTACTGACAAATGAGACCATAGAGAAAAATTGTTGCAAGGCAGTACAGCTAGATTACAGTAAAAACCTCTGACAACCCCAACAGAAAGTTTTGAACTGTAAGTTAAGGTATACAGTTGTGGTCAAACGTTTATACACTTGTAAAGAACATGTATGTCATAACAGTTTAAGCTGCTAGTTATTACTACAACTCTTTTTGTATGTGCTCCAATGATTCCATCACAGAAAAAATTCATAAAATGTGCTTTAATTACTTTATTATGAGTCTTCTGAAAATGTAACCATATTTTCAAAAGACCCATAAACTCATAATGCCATGACATGTTCTTTACAAGTGTATGTAAACTTTTGACCACAACTGCCCAACCAACTTCAGACGTGCAAACCCAGAGACATAATTATGAGTAATAACTCCGCACAGATACAGCGTATCACGGGATATCAGAGTCTTCAGGAAGTAGTACCATCTCAATAAGCCAACAAAAAAGAATCCTGCCATTGTATTTAAAAGTAACAGTAAGTAAGCAAATAGTAAGAAAACATCTGCATTTACTAAAATATTATTTATAAAGCATCTACTTTCAGGTACCATCTTAATATTCAATTATTCAAAATGGTAAATGTTTAACTTTCATTTGAAATGCAAATGTGATTCAGCTTTTTTTTTTACCTGATAAAAAGAAAGTGGTGGCTGATGTCAAAATTGCCAATCCACATTATGTTAGGGTGATTGTGGAGCGTTAATTGTTAAGAGACCTGGCCGTGCCTCCAGTCATCTTCCTAACCATATCTGATATGGGCGAGTCATTTGTATAATTTAGGAGGAAGCCTATAGGTACGTTTTCTTCCCTCCTGTCAGTCTCCCATGGTTCCTCAACAGACATCATTGGCACACAGTGTTGCAACTTTCTTGCTTCATTTGGCGACTTTCCAAATCCTCTTTGCTATTTGTTTTGTCAAAAGCTACTAGCGACTCTGTTTGGAGACCCCGATGTGAAAGCACATATCGTTCTGCAGTTACTGTCCTCAACGAGCATGGCATGAGCCGTTCCAAAGCACTCACAGGCGGTCAGTCTCACAGCAGCCACATCTAGAGCAGAGGAGACCCAGACTGCAAATGAATGGCGCGTGTGCAAAGCTGCTGCTGATCTCGCCCTGGCTAACGGGGTGGGATGTAAATGGTTTTTTTCCCTTCATATTTCTATTTCGAAATAATAATGTAAATGTTTCTTCACTGCCAGACTGTCTCTTTTGGACCACTTTGCCACTCCCAAACCCAGATAAAGGAAGAGGGTTGGACGTAGAGCTAGCCATCCACCCCACGTAACATTCTTTTGATTAAATTTGTAAATTCCCTTCCTACAGCAACAATTATGAAAATTAGGCGTTGACGTCATTTAGCGTCTATTAAAACAGTCAATAGCTACTTTCCACACTGACGAGTTGGCAACACTGTTAGCACCTACTACTCTACCCGCAGGCTGACAGTTCTGCAATAACGACGTGAAACATTACTGCACTTTAGTTAAGTGTTGTGTAATGAACATAACTCAACCAAATTCTCTCATTGGCTCAACTCCAATAATTAACAGTGAATAAAGAAAAATACATTGACTAATAGAATACTATTTTTGCGTATTGAATCCAAGTTTTTTGTAGCAGCATAATTTAACATGAAATTGCCTGTATCCTACACATAATGCACACAGGTTTGCAGGTCAACACCATTGCTTTACGGGGCAAATTCTGTTTTATTTAGTTAAATATTAATTGTGTGGCATCTCAACCCAAATCTGCATTTGATGCAGATCAACTGCATCACAAAAAATTGTCAGAGGTTCTACAGTGAATTTAAATTAAATATTTCTACACTGCCAGCTATGGACTGGGCAGACATAGTTTCAGCAAAGCTCTCATTGCCACTTGATAAGACAATTACATTAATTTAGCAGCAAATACCCTACTGCTGTTTATGGGACCGTTTCTATGATTGTGATATGCTTAACATACATATGTACATAAAAAATTATACAATAGCATACCAAAGCACGGCAACATTTTGACCACTACATTCATGTATACCTGACTCTCTGAAGTAACCTTGTCCTCCCTCAGTTGGTCAAAAGCTGCATCATCTGAAAATAGAACATATTAATAGAAAATAGAGCATATTAACAATTCTGTGACAGTGGAGTTCAGAATTTAGACAGGTTTTTACATCCCAGTAATACCTGAGGAACCAGAAACAGCATCCTGTCCACCTGCAAGGCTCTTTTCCAGGCTCAGAACCAGCTCTTGCAGTCGCGCCTTATCCTTTTCCAGAGACTGGACTGTAGACTTAAGTGTCTTGGCTGTGGCGCTCTCTGCACGTAGCACTGATAACTGCTCAGACGGAAAAACACATTATTTCAATTGAACTTACATTATACTAGGGCTGCAACAACTAAATAATTGTTTTTAATTACATTGATAATAATAGGAAAATGCAACCCCAGTCAACCTCAAAGTATAAGGATGTTTATGTACCTCAGGCTATAGTTCAAGAATTTATAAAGCTTCCTATTATGATTCTTTGCCTTGTCTAACCATTCTTTAGCCCTACTAACTAATGAGTAATTAACATGCAAAAACAGTGATATTTTAACATACTATTTGATGTTGTTTTCAATATTATTAATTATTTATTAACAGTTTAGTATAGCACCTTCCAAATTTAAGAGCAAAAACATATGGGTCAAAATCTCTAGATTCTAATATTGTTAATTGTGTATACAAAAAAATACAGCAGCTCAAATCATAAAATGATCCAAATGTGTGTATGCATACATGATAAAGACAAACATCCTTCCCAACTACAAAGTAAATTATATACATTTTAGAATATTTTCTCTTTCAGTGGAGGATGGCAATAGTTTAGAAATTCTCCTAGAAACTGAACTCAAAAGCTTCTGTAAAACTATGTCATGGTTTTTGGCTTGGAAATAATACCAGGGAAAAGGTCAGTGCAGGCCCCAGCCATTTGGGGGCAAAATATGATTTGGGGGCCCCCTCTCCCCGAGCAGTCCGGGGCCCCCTGGCGGACGGGGGCCCTAAGTGACCTCTTATGCCTGTAGACGGTTAATGAGGCACTGAAATCATAATGTCTAGAAATGGAGAGGAGAATTCTCACCTCACTCTTTAGAGTCTCCAGCTCCTGATCCTTATCAGAGATCAAGGCACTGCTTTTATGATTGCACTTCTGGAGGGAGGCTCTCTCTTCCTCTAACTGATTCTTCAAAATGGTCTCTCTGTCAATGACAACAAATCGTCATAAGAGTTTAAAGTGGGCTTCTGTGATTTTCACCCAATGTAGAAATAAACCAACCCCCTTGGTAAATAATCAGGCCTGATTGGGCCTTGCCCAATACATATCTAATCAACTTTGGCCTTGCCATCAGACTTGTTGTCAGACTACAGGTTTCAAAGTCAGAATAATACCATAATCTAAATACATGCAATGATCTAAAAACACCTCTGGAAAAACATGGTTGATGCATCAGTTGGTTATATGGCCACAATGAAAAGAAAAGTATATTAAATGATCAAACTAACAGAACAAAAGAAAAAAGATTGACACAAACAATGAAACAGTGCTTATTTGAGATGCCAAAAAAATACGGATTACTTTTTGAAAAGGATCAAGTTCCTGTACACATACTAAGGTAACAATGCGTTATGAAAAAACAGACATACCGGAAGGTATTATTGGGCAAGCTTTAAAAAGCAAGAGAGACATGTTAGCAGACAAAGCATGTAGGATAGAGAACAATCAAACATTTAAGGTGAATGAAAATCCAATTGATGCAAAAACCCATTCTAAAATGCACAACTGTTCCTCTGCATCTGGAGTACAAATCGTGAAAAGATAATTGGACACTAAATTAAACATCCTTATTAACACTGACAGTAAGTTCCTCACCTCTGTTTGATTTCTTGCAACTGCTTATTGAGTTTGGATTGCTGAGCTTCCAACTAAGAAAAAACCCCACACAAAACATGGAATGAAATTGCCATTTGGACCAGTGCAGTAATGCAGTAAAATACATTCTTAAAATGGTAAGGATGGTACCTTCTGCTGGCCAGTGGCATCCTCCCTGCTGCTTAGCTCATTGGTCAGTTTGGCGTTCTCCTGCTGTAAGGCTACCAAGGACTGGGCCCTCAATAAAGCATCGTTCTTCAGTTCCTCACTACACACATACACGCACAAAGAGAAAAATATATTTCCAACACGGTTTGGCATTGCTGCAATGATTTGCATGTTTATATGTAATCTCCTTGTGCAGGGACTAGCCATGGTATTCAAAAATAAGTTAATTCAAAGAATTGATACATTGAAATAAAATGGTCTGAAAATGCTTTTTCTAAATGCAATATTTCTACAAATTTGTGGAGGTTTTGGGACTGAGTGGAGGAAAGTAACACTGCAGAATGGAACAAAGACGACTAATGTTGTCATTAGCAAGTGATAGTAGTTGGTAGGATCGAGTGAGTGTAGTTGGTAAAAGGTCCCGCTGCTCCAACTGTGGTAGGACCATGTTCCGGACAACTGGGAACAACTAGTGAAAAGTAAAGAATGCTGGGCTTTGAGGAAAGTTTGGTAGGTGGAAACAGTGCAAGAAGGATAAAGTAGAGTTGAGGACACCATGGATGATATCAATGAAAGAGGTCAGAGAAGGGGCATTATAAAGGTTAAGTTATAAGGGTGAATTTGGTTGCAAGTAATGCCGATGTGATACATTTTACAGGGGCTTATTTAGGGCTTTAGTCAGATGAACTGTGTTTGAAACGTTACCTAACATACAGTACCTTTCAAAAGTTTGGAGACCCATTCAATTGAATGGGTGTGTTCAAACATTTGTCTGGTACTCTATGTTGTACTTCTTTGTTTTCCGCTTGCAAAGCAGCTTTTCAGGTTCAGACACAGCTCATGAATGTGGAAGATGCTACTACGCCCATTCCAGGCTGGAACACAGGTTAATTGCTTGTTGTAAGAAAGGACTCACCTATAACATTCCACACAATTATAAATCAAAGTCAAAACGTTCCTTTTAGGGGAATTTATGCACATATTGAAAAATCTTCCCCTAGGTGTCTCCCACCACATGTGTCCTTTCAAAGAAAGATGTCAATGTCCAACCTACAGAAACAGCACGGTTTGCCAGTAAGTACTTAAAAGAACCACCAGAGTTTAGGGAAAAAGACTTGTGGAAATAATGGAACTGTACTATATCCATCACACAGCACCTCATCTGTGAAATGTGTTGAAGCAAGAAGTGTGGCTTAGGTTTTTATGGCCAAATCAAATCTCTGCATTTAAACACATAGGCAAAAAAACATATACATCAACTGAAGATGGCCACAGTACAAGCCAGGCAAATATTTTTTAAAACAAGAAGTGACAACAGATATGTGGTATGTGGCAAATACAAGAATTTAGAGGGGGGCATTCCTAAATAGTTTTCTTAGTCAAACAAGCATTGATGAATAGTTCATTTGTGTACACACACACGCTCTACTCACATCTCCTGGGACAGGCTGCTGATTTTCTGGTTTTCCAAGCTAAGCTGCACTCTAGACAGTTTGACTTCTTCCTGGAATTGGGAATTCTCCTGTTTCAAGTCATCCAGCTGGGCAATAAAACAAACATTTACTACAACTACTGTATGGCTGATGTTTTCTACACGAAACAGACTGCCATGCGAAGAGCCATTCCAGCCTTTCAGAAGGACTGTGAATATGGGCATAACATGGGACTGAGCATGATTATACGGCCTTGGTCATGCTGACTGGCTCCAGGATCTCAAAAGCACCAGCCTTCCTAAAGACATGTTGTTGATCATAGATCAACAAAGAGGTATGGCAAAAAATGCCCATAGTGTATACTTTTGAAAGTGGATACACATATATACATATGGGTTGTTGATGTGACATGCCATTTTCACAAATAAGTTTAATTAGTGTTGTCATAATTTAAAATGCAGTAAATGGTTAAACGTGTCTTTCTTTTTCATGTACCTGTTGTTATAAAAACTGCATTGCTATTAGATAAATGTTTTGCCAAATGTCAAAATTGTCCAATGTGACTGTCTCAAGCATGGTGTAATAAATTATAACATTTAGGAACGAAAAAGTTTATAAAAACCCCAGGCATAATATTATAATTGTCTATTTTAGTAAATGGCAATCATTTTTTTCATTAATATATTTCGAAAAGCATAGGAGCTTGATACAATTTGTCTCTGAAAACCATGTCCAATAGGGTGATGCTATATCCTGATTTTAAAATGGTCAATTCCAAGGACAACTATATTTAGACCCCATTCAAAGTGATGTTACAGAATACCCCTGTGAAGCCCCTGACAACTGCACACAGTTTTTGTTTCAAAGTCTTTTTTTTTTTACCTAAAATGTTAAGTTTGGTTGACCTTTGGTGTGACACCATTTTCAGGGTTTATAAATGCAATAACATTAAATATGTGTTTATTTTGCAGAAAATGTGTAACTTTAGAAAGTATCGGGAAAATAATTAACAAATACACTTCACTAAATTATAAGAGACAGATCGAATTGAAGGAGAGTAATGAGTGGCAGGGAGAGGATACAAAGGTATAGAAAAAGAATTAACAGGGATCAACGCAAAAGGGAGAAGATCCTAACGACGCAGAACGTAAATAGAATTCAAATCTATTTATATCTATTACAACTTGCTGCCAAATAGAAAGAAGATTGAGCTACGCAAAAATAATAAAAAAAAAAACCGTGTAGAGCAAGAGAAAAGGCACTCTGTGCCATTCTAAACATGACCCCACAGTCTCCAGAAAGCTTATCGGAGGAAGAATTGGCAGAATTACCATTGGAGCCTCTTCAAGTGTTACCTCATCAACCAGCGGTACCCCCTAATGGGGAAAGATATACTCCTCCAACACCAGAGGCCACACCATCAGGATGAAAACTAACAAGACTTCAGAGGAAAAATAAGATACTAAAAGTACGCAAAACGAAATACAACACGAATCAGAAGAAAAATGCATCGCCTTGCATAAACTAAGGCAAAAAGGAAACTGAGCGAGAAATTTAGAGAGCCAAAAGAGAAACAAAAACAGCCACTGAGAAGAGACGAGAAGTTGTGTCCTTCTTTTCAACAGATAAAAACAGTACACTTCTGGTGGGAAGAAATACACTGTTAGCAGGGTGTTCAAGAGGCAGCGATGAGTTCTCAAAAAATCTCTGGAAAATAAAGGATATGACTGTTGGGGATAAAATCTACAAAAATTGGATAAAGAAAACAAAATATGGCACTGTTGACAAACGGGTTGAGGAGTTCAGGCACGCAATGGAATCGGTTGGAAGCCACCAGTACAACTGGCTACACCAGGCGAGAAAATGTAGGAAAATTAAAGAAAATATTTCTGAAAATGAAATGGTCCTACACAGACTTTTAGGGAACTATGGTTGCAAGCTTAATTCAGAAATCCAAGCTTCATTTCGGAGAGAATAGACAGCAAATGACTATACATACTGCCGTTGCATACACATCACAAGGATCCCAGAGCTATGCAATTTTGTCACCATCATTAAGACATGACCTTCCTGGGCGCACATCAAACCTGTTCTGGAAGATGTCAGATGGGAACATGTCCAAATCATTGACACGCTGCATGTCATCAGCAATAGACCATCAGCGATACCGGTATAAAACCAACCCTCACCTGATGAGCCCAGTTCCCTTCACAATGGAATTTAAACATGTAACCTGGAATTACTCTGAAAGGTCACATGGCAATGACGCTCCGGATGGTGCAGTCAAGTGAATGGACGACATACACATACAGAATGGCAATGATTTGCCACTCCTCCAAAACCCAGACAAGAATGAAATTCAAATGGATTGAAGACACATTGAAACTTTCAACGAAATGCTTCCCCCATCTGTGTGACCGGTCACATGAATCCTCAATGTACACCAAGTGTTGTAATCATCAAGGAAGTGATCCTGGACAGAGATGGTTGTTTCTGTACATATCCAAAAGTATGCTCCCCCCCAAAAAAATATTTTGGAAACGCTCCACAGATGGGAGATAGTGCTACAACTCAGCACTAAATTAATTGCATGACTCCTATGAGGAAGAAGTGCACAAAAGGGAAATTTGTTATTGTGCAATATGAAGGCAAGCCATATGTTGGAGATGAGATAAAAAATCAATTGTATGATCCAGAAAGGTGAGGGAAAATGTGTTTGTGTGGCCGGAAAATCCTGACTGCATTTACTATTCACGGAAGATGAAAATTAGTATAATTTCTGAACTGGAGCCAATACACCATGCTGCACGACTAACAACCCTTTATTGGCTAATGTTCAATCAGTAAAGGCATTGCGACCAGCTCTAAGATGGACTCATGAAATGGTGTCAATCTTTGGTGAAACAGTGTTCTTATTAGAATCAATTCTTAAAATTCTGTTTTGAAAATGAAATGCATGAATGTTGAATAAATGTTTTAAAATGAAATTAAATACATTATATAAAAAAAAGTCTAATAACAAAATGTAATAGTTATGAATAATATTAAGATTTTGGATGTTCGAGTCTTGAAAGTATTGACAAAGTTAGTGACCCCTTATATTTTCTAAAACATTGGACACTACATAAATATTGTTTTTTTCTTTAAAAAAAACAAAAAACTACCCATATATATGTATCATGCATAATACATATTGAAGGTTCTCTGCAACTAGGGCTTTTTGTATTGAACTTTCAAACTCATTAAGATGTTCAATCAGGATCAAACAGCTTATGTTGATTGTATGAATCAATGCTTCCATTCAGTAACAAAGCCATTGTTCCACTGCCACCATAACATACTGTTGCTCCATCATGCCTGACCAGCATACTTAATGTCTCAGACCCACCTGATTGGTCATCTCCTGCTTTGAACTTCTTAACTCATCGAGCAGAGACTGGGCATCACTGTTCTCTTGCAGCAGTTGGTCCTTCTCTTTAATCAACTGCTGCATGGCGTCTGTAGTCTTCCCTGAGGATTCCGCAGCCTAGTTAATGACAGAAGGGGCATGTCAACCACACATACAAATACCTGTTCAGATTTTTTAAATAGCTCATAATAACAAGAGATCGTTACTTACATTCTCATATCATGCAGAATGAGTTTGCATGCTTTTCAGGTCAGTCATACAATTCACAAATCATTCAAAACTACATGGAGACTATTGGGTCATTAGTATAGATACACCTCAATTACTATACAATTGAAATAAATCTCAGGCATAATTGCAATGCCCACATTTAGAGAACATTAGGTAACAGAAAACATTTCAAGTATCGCTGAAGAACTTAAAAGCAAAAATGAAAACATAGAAGAGTAGAGGAAAACAAGTTAAATCCTGTGGCCTGAGAAAAAATGTTTGCAGTAACGTACTGTGGTCACAATTTGAGAAAATATCCTAGTTTTCAATATTTATATTCTCACTTACTAAAACCAGATTCTTAGCCCACAGGAATTGACATTTAATTTAGCAACATTCACAGAGGAATTAAAACAAGATCAAGAGCAGTTAGTAAACAAAAAGAAAAAAAAGATTACATAAAGTGAGCAAACCAGCATGCAGTGAGGTTAAAACAAGACTAGTCACCTCAACCTGAGGGTTAGTAACAGGGTTTGTTAGTAGTAGAGTACCTCAAGCTGCTGGCAAAGAGTAGTTTTTAGTTGATTCTCAATCTGGGTGACTTGCTGGGTGGCTCTGTCCCTTTCCAATATCACAGCATCCTGCCGGACCTTCAGGTCTTTCAGGGTGGTAGCAATTTCTTCCCGAGCCTTGGCAGAAACAAGTGCCTCCTCAACCGAGACTTTGAGTTGTCCCTCTATTATGGCTTTTTCAGCATGTATGGCCTGAACATTTGCTTCAAGCTTTGTCTGAGTAGCTTTTAAGCTTGTTACCTCCTCCAAGAGCTTCAAGTGTCCCACATTGCTACTTTCTTGGCTGCTGCTGAGGGAGAAAAGATTTTGTTCCAGTCTGGACTGTATAGCTAGGAGGTCTACCTTCTCTTTAGCCATAACGAAGACCTCTTTGCCAAGATCTTCCAGTTTGGCAGACATTTGTTTTTTGTCTTCAACCAAGCTTTCCTTTTCCAGCACTTCTTGCTTCAGCTGTGTCTTTAAGTTTTCTACCTCCCTCACCAAGGATTTTCTCTCTTCTCCAATATCTTTAAGGACGGCAGACAACTCATCAATGGCTTTGTCCCCAATGACAGATTTCTTAGTGAGTTCCTGCACTATGGCTTGCATCTGTGCATTCTCCTCAAATAGACCATTTCTCTCACCTAACAATCCAGTATGTGTTGTCTTAAGTTCCTCTAATTGACAATGCAAGCTATTTCTCTCAGTAATCACTTTGTCTCTTTCACCACAAGCAGAGGTAATGCTCTTGTTAAGCTCTTTCTGGTGGGAGAGGAGGACATCACACTCTTTTCTTAGGGTCTCTCTTTTCTGGATGAGTTCCAAACACATGAGTTCAGAGTTGCCTTTCAGGTTATTAATCTCCTCTGAAAGTTCAGTTTTGCTTTTTTCAAGGTCCTCCCTCTCAGATACATGTTTCTCTAGCTGTACCATGAGATCAGCCTTTTCTTTTTTAAAGAGAACTCCCGCAACCTCCAACTTTTGTGCTGACTCCTCAAGCAAGGACATAAGGTTGGAATTGGCTTGCCTCAGATCATCAAAGGCCTTGGAAGAGACTTCCAGCTGTTCCTTCATAACTAGGATTTCACCTTCTAACTTATTGCACATTTTCATAAGAGATATCTTTTCAAGGACCTCTTTTGTGTGCTTTTCTTGAAGTTCTTCATTTTGATTAATCAAACTGTCAGTCTCTATTTTTAGCTGTTCTAGTTTTGATTCTATAGCGATCTTCTCTTGCCGTAAGGAGTTTAACAACTTCTCCGTCTCAACATTCTGGAGACAAAGTTTTTCCTTTTCCTTAGCAAAAGATGCTAAAACCTCTGTGACTTTCTCCTTAGAAATATATACTTCCTCTGTAGAAAGTCTAAGCTGCTCCTTTAACTCTTTTATCTCCCTGAAATGTTCATCTTTCTCCGAACTAACCTTTCGCTGGGCAGCCAGCAGATCCTCTTTCTCCTGCAGTAGCTGAAGCCTCTCAGAGTAAGTAACCTCACTGGTGGTCTTGGACTCCTCCAGCATCTTGGCCAGACTCAGTTTAGAAGCATGGAGCTCATTGTTTTCACAAACAGACTTCTCAAAGTTCTTTTGGGTGACATTCAGCTGATTACGAAGCTCTGCATTTAAGGCTTGGAGAGCCTCTTTGTCTGAAATGGCAGCATTCATTTGAGCGAACATCTCCTCTTTATCTTTGCCTAAGGTCTCAGTCTGGGCCTGCAGCTGAGCATTCTTCAAACAGAGGTCTTCTTTTTCCAAGCTCAAAGACTGACATCTTGCTTTCAATTCTACATTCTTTGCATCAAGGGATTTCTTAGCATTTCTTGACGCATCCCTCTCACACAGAAGGCCATCCTTCTCAGAGATCAGCTTCTCTGTTCTTTGCTTCAACTCTCCTAGGAGCTCGTTCCGCTCCACACATGTCTTCTCATAGATATCTGCTAAATGTTTCTGTTTTGTTTCCTGCTGCTGGATCTCCTGTTCGAACTTCAAGAGGAGGTCATGCTTCTCAGCATTATTCTTTTGAAGCTCCTCAATTTGGGACTGATGGTCAGCTTCAGATTGACTAAGGCTGTGGTTTGCGGCCTGTGCCTCCTCAAGAACAACTCTGAGCTTTTCCAATTCTCTGGTTAAACAGGCCTTCTCGCCGTCTAACTGACAGTTAGTGGTCAAAAGATCCTCCTGCTCTTTTTTCAGATGGTCCCTCAGGGTAATAAGATCTCCAATCTTACCCAAGAGATCTTTGTGAATGTCCACTGAGGCAGAGAGTTTGGCTTGGTTTTCTGATAGTTGCTTTTCAAGCATTTCCCTCTGAGCTTGGAGATCCAAGCTTTCCTTAGACTTATTCTGAAGTTCAGATATTTGCTTCCCCAGGTCTGTGGACAATTGTTCAACATGCTGCTTGGAGGAGTCGAGCTCAGCAGAAAGAAACTGAGGGAATAAAGTTGAAAGACAAAAAAGGGCATTTAAAAGGAAAAGTAACAAAATAAGTCAAGCAAATGAGCAAAAAGTAATAAAATGCAATTGTAAAAGTTAAGCTGTTGCATGCGTAAAACAATAGCTGATGAAAAGGGAAACCGAAGAAACCAAAGCAACACTAAAAAGGGGTAAACAAATGGAGTGTTTATGTTTGTCATTCTAACAAGTGACATTTTACCCCAAAAAAAGCGATTTCCCAAAATGTATGAACCCAAAATGTAAAGACACATTTGTAATATGCATTTTTTTGCATGAGTTGAAACAAATTGTATTTCTTTACATTTAAAATAATACCAAGCATTTAGTTTTAGCATCTTTCACCAAAAATATTCTGGTTTTGACTGCTCTGGACCTTTAAAAATAACAGCGATGTCATCATTTTTAACAAATTATAAAATTACCTTTACCCAATGTTAGCCTTTTTGTGGTTTCAAGACAGGGTAAAATGGATGTTTGAAATCTATGAAGGCATCTAATGGTGATCCCAAGACACCTGAATGACCGTAGCTAGAACGTACCCATGTTGTTACATACATTTTGCCAAATGTGCATTATTTCAATTTAATTACATTACATTTTACCCTAAAATTACCAGTGATATCATTGAATGTTTCCATTCTAGTATACTATAGTCAGCTTGTTTTGTGTTCTTGCAATATCTTGTACAGACCTTTCACCAGACATGAAGTTTGCTCACAGGAAATATATCCCATTTCAATGAGGTAAGGAGCATTAGCCGACATTCAATGCACTAACCCTGGACATGACAAATGGCCAAGCACTGTCGGAATGCCATGACTGGGATAACAACCAGCAACTGGAAATTTTAAGGTGCCATTGTTTTTTGTTGAAACATATTAGTAAAAACAACAATAAACAACTAATATTGCTTACATACGTATTAAACCCTCATACCATATTTGGTAAAACCACCTTTCACGGCAATAACAGCTTAAAGTTCTTTTTGGGTAACTGTGTACCAGTTTGCACACAGTAACTGATTTTTGACAATTGGTCTTTGGTGATTTGAGTTGGTTGGACAATGATTGTGGACCGCAATTATGAAATAATGCCACAGATTCCTACAGGTATAGAAAAAAGGCATATGAACGGTCCACTGAAAGACTATAAAATTGCTTTGGCCACTGCAAAACTTACTCTTTTGAACTTTAGGTCCCTTTTAGGCACATGTACCATCTACATTTGCTTACTCTTTAACATCTGATTATCCAGAGATATGTACTGGTGCGCATGTTACTAATGGATAAACCTTCTGTAGCAGTCATTTTTGTTCGACTGGATGGAACTGCAAAAACCTAAAACTTCACATTTCCCACAACCTGATAAAAAAGCTTTTATTTAATATACGTTTCTGCTGTAGTAAGTTTATGTAGAATCTATTACTTGTACTTACAAGGAATGACTAAGGATACATTCATATTTTCAGAAATGAAAGCACATTTTCAAAAGCAAAAGTGGACTGCATTGTCAACCCGGCGGACTGCATTGTCAACCCAGCGGACTGCATTGTCAACCCAGTTGTCTAGGCAAGACCCCTGCCACAGACTCCAATGCATATTAACCCTGACCTTAGACCACACAAAACAACTACAGTGCCTTGGGAAAGTATTCAGACAACTTTACTTAACATTTTTTAGGGTTATATGACTTTATAGATTATTGACGAGCCAGATCAAAATCCAGAATGGATTCTGTGTAAAGTCTCTAAACACAGTCCTTCTGCATTTGAGCTGCTTCTCGCCGCTCAAATGCATCTCAAATGCAGCTCAAATGCAGAAGGGCTGTGTTTGAGCTGCTTCTCGCCGCAAACAATGACGCGGCCCAAAAAGATAATATACTCTATTAATCATAACATGGGACAGCCATTACAATCTGTATTGTAAAATAAAGTGATACCAACATTTTATGTAAAGTTAGTTGGGAATATACTTGAAAACGTTATCCATAATTATAAAAGCGCTCAAAAGAATAATCTTGGTGGTCTGGAAAATGATATGGCAAGCACTCACCTGGACCTTGGCCTTAAATGGCTGCAGCTCAGCCACAAGTCTTTCCAGCTCCTGGGCCTTGTCCCTGGAGACATTTAGCTCATGTATAGACTTGTCAGCCAGACTCTGCAGTTCTTGGAGTTGTCTGGCATGGTGCTCTGAGGCTTCAGACAGGGCCTTCTGCTGGGAGGTCTGCAGCTTCAAGGCCAGGGTCTCACCCTGCTGCAAACTCGTCTCCTACGTAAAAACAATGACAGATACCTTAACTAACATCAGTCATTTACAATGTAATTAGGGGACAGTGGTTGAGAAATGCTAACCCTAAGTGTTTTGAAGAGAGAATCCAAAAGTAAATACCACAGATGAAAGACCATGCCGACTCCCTCTGCAAACAATCAACATCAAAGGATTCTAAGGGGTTTGACTTACCAGTTGTGTGACCTTCTCCTGGAGGTGTCCAAGCTGACCCTGATGCTCTGCTTCAGCACTCTTCAAGTCCCGCTCCTTCAGAGCAACTTCTTGTTGTAGCTGCTCTTCAGAATATGCTGCCCGATCTTTCTCTATTGCAAGTTGAGTCTGTAACTCTTCAAAAAGCCTAAAAAGACGGAGGCATCTTTTTTTTCATATAAATGAAATAGGCAGCACAAACAAACAAAATTGGCAAGATCAAGCCATTCTCCCCTCATGATATAAACTCTTGAAATCAGCCTCTTCCAACAGGAACTAATTATGCCTCAATATGAACAACACTTAACATGCAATTCCTTCATTACAAGTCTACAAAAGCTGCCTACAGTCTGAGAATATCAAAATAGCAATTCATAGTATAGAAAGGGGTTTTCAAAGTATTAATAGTAATGAATGAAAACAGTTATTATTATTTTTTTTTTTTTATACAAGAATGTCAAATTTACACTGATGGGCCAAATGTTTTGGGATACCAGATACAGTATCCTGGATGGTTGTATGCGTCGTAGATTTTTTTGCAAACATTGTTAGTACAGCCAAAATAAGTGCTTCTCCTAGAAGGTCCGAAGCCTGCTGGTTTTCTGTTGTACCGTATTATTAATTGCACGACCGAATTTACAAAATCTAAATATTTTCGTGATAAGGGGTTTTGCAATGTTAAAAACCAAACGGTACCGACATTGAACTGCATTTCATTCAACTGCACCTTTCTTTCTTAGTGAGATCTTCATTCATTTTGGTGAGCTGTGCTGAACTGTCGCCTGAGGATTTCATCATATTGGAAATATCCGTTTGCAGCTTGGCCTTGTCATTTGTGAGCTGCTCAAGTTTTTCCTCTCCAGCCTTCAACTTCCTCTCCAGCCCTAAGGGAGATACAGTCATGGGAAATAAGCCTCAGTCCACATACACAGCACACATACAGTGCCGATACGCTACAGAAACATCAGTAATCATAATATCATAATATCCTCTAGATTTATTCTTAATTTAAAAAAATATATATAAAATTGTGGTACTGATCATTTGTTTAAAAATTAGATTTGATTAAGTCCAAACCAGTTTTACAAAACAGAAACAATACAATAACCAGGGCACCTGACCCTGCCGTAGGTTACATTACAGAATGGATGTAGGAAGAATGTTCAAGTGCAGCTGTGTATTGGAGGTTAAAAATAGCAAAACGAATGACCTGCAAGTCGGCTTCTAAGAGCCTCTGATTCAGAAGAGAACAATGTGCACTGCTCTTCTTTTTGGCCTAGCTTCTGAACCAAATCTGAAAGACAATTCACACAGGATCCAAGACAATTCACACAGGAACATCGGCATTGCATTGTTAGTCATTAAATACTCTTGAAGTCAACATTTTGTCTGAAAGCTTTGTTTGTTCTTAAACCGGAGAAACATGATCCAAGTAAATATATTTACCTTGTATGGTTTGTGCGGATTTAGTCTGATCATCTACGCTTTCTGACTGTTGCTTTTTCTGAGGAAACAAAACTTTAAATTAATAAATTTGTGTACAACTTGAGAACAGTTCCAGGACAAACCTAAAAAAAAGAATGTGACAATATAAAGTTTATTAATAATGGATTTCTTTCAAAGTATAATTAATAAATGGTCTAGCAATAGAAAGATCCTTTGTTGTTTTCCTGGGAATTAAAAAAAGTTTGTAGTTCAGTGCTATACTCTTCCTTACCCACGCAAGGCCCAGCGCTTATCCAAGGAATCCTTGTCCATACCACACCACATAAATCCTGGTACTCACCACATCGCCAAGCTCCAGCTCCAGAGAACCCTTGTCCTGTTGCACAGAGGCCAGACTCTTCTGCAGGGAGAGAAGCTCCTGCTGCTTGCCCTCCACCTCAGAGCTTAATTCACTGACCTTCATCCACAGGCCAGGAGGTGACATAGAAAATATTAAGTAAAATAATTCAATAAATACTCATAAAAAAAGGAAAATGTGACAATGAATATGAATAATGACGTTAGGGATAAAACCAAACAAAAATTAATTTTGACAGTGAGTGAAATTGGTACATAACACAAATACAACTAATAGTTTGTTATTAAATCCAAAACAGTAGAGTAGAATAAGATTAAAAAGTTTGATCTTAAAAAAAGTTTGAGTGACAGGCAACCTTGTGGTTAGGAGACCTGAAGAGAATATTTTAAATAATCTGTGGTCCCTGAGCAATGTAATTAATTATGCAACAAGGTGTGTGACGAGGTGTTTCCTGAAAACATACAACAGCGTTTGTGTGTTTATACCTTGTTCCCATGTGAGCAGGCTTGTCTTTTAGCCTCCTTCAGCTGGGTCCTAAGGCTCTCAAGCACTTCGTTACCTTGGCCTGACTGGACATGCAGGGCCTCCATAGCTTCTACCTGCTCCTGGACCTTCTTGGCACTTTCCTGGGACTGCTGGACAAGCGTAGCCTCCAGCTCCTTTACCTTCTGCTCAACAGAGTATAGTTTGCCCAGCACATCCTCCATTTCTACAAGGTGCTGCTCCTCAGCACTCTCCACGCTGGATCGCAGTCTTTCCTCCAGGCGCTCCTTCTCCTCCAACACAATCAATAGCTGTTGGTTCAGCTCCCCAACCTCCTGTGTCCGAGCAGCAGCCTCTGCCATATACCTGGCCTCAGTTTCGTCCAGTGCCTGCGAGTGCTCCACCTTCAGCCTCTCCAGGGCACTCTTGGTCTCCACCAGCTCCGTCGCCTGGGAGCCAGCACCTTTGCTGAAGGACACCTTCAGCTCCTCCATGGCCTGTTGGTGTGAGGCGATGTCAGACTCCATCTTGGAGCGCCAACGCTCTACAATGTCTGCATTCTCCTTTTCGTTTTGGCTGAGGCGCAGTTTTAACTCCTCGTTTTTGGTGGAGATCTTGGCAGATGAGACTTGAAGCTGAGCCAAGGTCTCATTGTGGGCCTTCTCTTCCGCCACCATCTTCTCCTTCAGCTCAGCCAGCTCAGCCCGGTGCTGGTCTTCCTGAGAGGCCAGCTGAGCCCGCACAGAGCTCACCTCCTCCAAGAGAGGGGAGGCAATGGCGTCCGAGCCCAGAGACCCTTGCTGGGTCTCCAGACGTAGACGCAGATCAGCCACCTCCCTGGTCCTCAGCACCAGGTCCCGCTCTAGCTCCATGATGCGGGACTTCTCTGACACCGTGGCCACCTATAGGATGGCACAACTCTGGCTCAAATAACATTTTGATTTTTAACCTTTGAAGAATTGTGATTTTGAAGGTAAAGGCAGGACAAGTATGTTACCCTTGGCTTGGGATATCTCTACAGGAAGAAATATACTATTCCACGATGGCCTTATACAGATATCCATCATTGTTGAAGTAGTAGCTTAACCAGAAATTCAAATCCACGCCAATATGGATCGGGAGCTAGCATAGGTAGTGTCCAATTTTAAGTTTACAATTTTTATTTTCAATGATCCCTCCCAATTACATGGTTGAACAGGACCCCAACAACATTATTAGAAGTATCAGGTAAAAAAGTTCAGTCCAATCTACACTGCTCAAAGAAATAAGGGAACCAGTAATCACAGTATAACACCCAGTCAATTAAACTTCAGGGATATCAATCTGTCCAGTTAGAAAGCATAAGTGATGGTGAATCAGAGTCACCTGTTTTGGTGCAAATTAAAGTAACAATAGGTGCACTGGAGAGGCAACAAGACGACATCCTTAAAAAAAGGAATGGTTTTGCAGGTGGTGGTAACAGACATTTCTCTCCTTATCCTTCCTGACTGATTCTTACCTAGTTTTGCTATTGTCCTTGTCACTACTGGTAGCGTGAGGCCCTACCTGCAGCTCATTCAGGTTGCCCAGGTAGTACAGCTCCTCCAGGATGGCACATCTATACATGCTGTCGCAAGGTTTGCCATGTCTAAGAGTACAGTCTTAAGGGCATGGAGGATACCAGGAGATGGGCCGTTACTCAAGGAGAGCTGGACAGGGCAGCAACCCAGTATCAGGACCAGTATCTGCTCTTTTGTGCAAGGGGGAACAGGAGGAGCATCCCCCCAGACCACCCTCTGCCATCTCATCAGGAGTCCAGAGAGACTTTCTTTCCCCATTTGCGAGCACGTCGGGACCACGTTGGCACAATTGACATCAGGCACATTGGAACAACATGTGATTTCAATTGTTTACTTTGATTTTCAGTAGGAGTTTGGATACGGCCCTCAGTAAGTTCGTGATTTTGGCTTCCATTGACCATGGTCACATCATATTGTTCTCAACAAATTACATAATGCATAGTAAAGATTATGATAAATACTAATATATTTCATTAATCAAGAATCGATAAGTGACTTAAGTGTTCCCTTAATTTTTTGGAGTAGTGTAGTTAAAATGGTTATAACCTCAATGGAAATGTCCATAAAAGGTGGTGTTATTTTCCAGATAGGATCTTTTTCCAACTTTAAATGTATAGGCTGTAGACATCTTCCCTGACAATTGAGCATGAAACAACTTCGCAAGTGTTGCCATGTTTACTGGTTTTCATTCAGAACATTTATAAGGGGTTGATTTAGACCAGATAAAATGAAACTCAATAAAAGGGAAAAGAAAAACCAGTAAAAGCTACTCTCCCAACCACGAACTGAATATCTTTGCATTGACTCATCCAAAAAAGCACATACACAACATTATAGACTGGCAAGATTCAGTGCGCCTTGCCTGCCTGGGAACTGGTAGAACTGGCAGCAGGGATTGAACAACAAATGGCAGGTTCTACAACATCACCACCACAAGATGAAGAATCCTAATAAACCTGTATTAAAGCCCTGAAATATGCAAAGCATTAAAAACAGGGTTGTTTCAGAAGTACATTGTAAATCAACAGAATGTGTCGTTTTTAAGATTATATCTAAAGATGAGTGATGGCATACATTTTCGGAATACACATGCACTGGTGACACACAGGATAGGGAATGTTCTTCTTGAACAAAATGGGAAGGAGGTGGCCAGAACAGTGCAAAATATGCTGTTTTCATCTGGTTCACGGACTTTAAACCAAAAAGATTCTGTCAACCACATTTTATTGAGGTGCCATCTGAATGATGGCACTTGGAGATAAGTGCTTCAGGAAATAAGTGCTTCGGGTACAGTATCTGACGATACTCAAAATCAGCTTTTAACCCTTCCATAAACATTTAAAATCCCCCACGCCACCCAGACTTTCAACCGTGGCACTATGCAGGGCAAGATCCATTACCCTAGTGTCTTCTAAATCTCTCTGGAGTTTCTCAGCTTTGGTCTTTTCAAAGAGCAGGCTCTGTTCAAGCTCCTTAATGTGGGCATGCTCCAGTTTGGTCTGCGTCTGTTAGTAAAGAAGGGGAGAGGAAGAGAACACAACCAGTGCCACCATCACATGCCAGCCCAACACAGACAGAGGAAGGGGGAAGCGTTGGTGGTTGAGCGGGGAGAACAGTGTGAAGAAATGGAGAGTGGGGGTGGAAGGGTACTTCATGCAGACCCCCCATGCCTAGCACAGGTAGTATTTAAACAGGTGATTGAACATGGAAGCAAGGGAGAGGGCGGATGCGTCATGCTTGCATGTTGGTGGTGACCTCATGACACAGAGATGTACTAGAATGAAATGCAGAAGTTGTGAACAACTGTGAGAGTGAGCCAGCAAATGAAGGAAAATGGATGTGAGCACTTTAAAAAGCAGTGCTGGTATGTTTTTGCTCAACCCCATCTCCTGCTTTACTCAATGATATGCTTCCATGGAAATTGATGATTACTAAAAAGGGAAATGAAAAACATTATGCAAATGGTTCAACAAAGCCAAGAAGTCAGATTATAACAGCAAACCTGTTCCCCCTTTTGTGATTAGCCATTATGCCCATCTGTTTCCAGAGTATCTATCTCTATCTCTAGATCTCTCCATATAAAATGTGTGGATTATTAAATACCAGGACCAATATGCAAACAAACATCAGTATACACTTCAGAAAATAAAACAAACTGTACAGAAGAACAAGCACACTTGTAGAGCATGCTCTCTTCTCCGATACTTGCCCTAATGCGGAATAATTTGATGGTAGAAGTTTAACTGCCCCGAATACATTTAGGGCCCACTGTTTTGAAGTGCTAGTAAGTGGTTTTCCACAGATTATAATGGAGAGGTTGAAACCCATGCCTGTGATAAGGCTATTAAAGAGTGAAGGGGGACATCTCCAGTGTTTCCATGCTTAGCACTAGTCCCACATAAAGGAGCGGTTGGAACCCATGCCTGTGATAAGGCTATTAAACAGTGAAGGGTGTTTCCATGCTTAGCACTGGTCCCACATAAAGGAGAAAAAGAAGCAGTAACATGATATCACTGACTGAAGCAGGTACGGGACAACATTAGTACACCTTTAGATCCACAGAAAGCCTTTGCCATGTTGGTTTGAGGTTTTTCTCTTTTAAGCGGCATGCATGCGATTGTTAAATGTGTTGCAGTCAGTAGCACACAGATCATTAGTATGCTATAAAAGGAAATGAAAGGAGTATTCCTGCTAACCCTGTGGTGGTCATTTTTAAAGAAAACATTGGAAGTGGAATGCCGTCGGTGTATTTAGGATGGTCCTGTAATTGTAGCACTGTGAGATAGACAATAAGAAATCCTTGGATCAGATGTTGAAACTCAAAAACAGCTGCCATGATTACCACTAACAAATACATGGTTTGGCAAGAAAGAGGAGCAAATGCAGTATTTTCTCCAAAGAAATCCACCAATTGCTTGTAGTAATTCACCATCACAGACGTGTTGGTGAATTACAAAATTATTGAAGTTAAATAAATGTTTTTTAAATTCTCTAAATTAACTTATTAGGCTCTGCAAATGCAATTGGACTGGAAGTTGTGTTGTAATTCCAGAAAACAACAATAATATTCAGAGTAATAATGGAAGGCTGGTCAGGTATGATCCCGACTCATCAGGGAATCACTGTCTCCTGTGTGTGCCATGAGTGCCATAGACACAATGACACTTTAATCCGTGTCTATTTTTATTTCAAACTAAAGACAAGGACCACAAGCTGAAGGCAAAACAAAATGCATTCAGAGTAGCCAAATGGGAGCTTTTATAAGATATATTAATTCATTACTAGCGGTACATCCGCCAGCAATGGTACCCCAGGGATCAAAGTAGAGTTGTCGCCGACTACAAAGTCTGCATTCTCATCAGTACGCTTTTAGCTTAACATTTACTTTACTTCACCAAGACTGGGAGTTTGAACTGCAGTCATGAGATGCAGAGTTTGCGTATTTCTACTACACCTCAACATCAATTAATTGGATTTAGGGGGCAGATTTGAACTTGAGACAGGAACATACACACTAAACATTTTATACTGTTGATATAGGTTAATAGTGTGTAGAAGAGAGTTTACCTCCAGGTCTCCTTTGGTAATGCAAGCTTCCTCCACACGGAACTGAAGGTCCTCCACCTTCCTATCACACAGAGCAAAGCTTATATTACAGTTCTTGAACTTCCAAAGCAAGACGTCTGAATCAAATCATATCCATTTTTATTAAGCAGAGTGGGCCATCTAGGGTCCAAATTCAACATTTGCACTACATTGTGGATGTGCATAAATCTTCTGTGATACTGTCTGGATAACCGTTCAAGACACAATCAGAAGAAATATCCATAATTAGACTTCCAGCCACCAGGTCACCTGCAAACCAGTTTGTCAGAAGCCTTACCTCTTCTCCTCTTCCAGAAGATTGAGCAAATCAACCTTCTCCTTGTCAGCAGCCTCCACCAGGGTACGTAACTGATCCATCTTGGCCTCCATCTTGACAACGAGTATATGAAAATGAATTGATTAAGCAGGCAATTAATATAGGTCCAAAGAAAAGCAAAGCATTAAAAAAACAAAACAGTTTTGTATCCGGCTGCAAAAACAATATTTAATTGTTTAGAGTACAAAAACTCAAAAGAAAGACCCCGCTAAGGCAAACTCATACAAACGGATGTAATGCCTGCTCTCCCAACTCATCTACACAGATCACCCTGGTATAGAAACAAATAGTCCTGCTCTTCCAACTCAAACAGATCCCCCGGCTCCTACACATAGTCAAGGTTTCATTGAGCTCAATAGGACCCGAAACAGTCACGGCAGGCATTACACCTTTGATGCAACATACAAGACCGGAATTGCCAAAGTCCTTGGCGCTTATTCTCAGAACTCCTCTGTAATCCTGTCCTTGCCCAGGGAGTCAACAAGATCCTACTCTAGACCCACAACCACCTAAGGCAGTAGTAGATGCCAAAAACAGCCAGAGCATCATTAGAAGTTAAGATCCTTGCTGAAATCTCTTAAGAGATAACAGCAAATCAGAAAGCTGAGACTAGCATTAACTGTCGGATAAAACTGTATAAGCTAGCACATTTTAAATAGTAATTAATTTAGTGGATATCCAGAGGAATTTACAGTAGTTTCTGCATTTTCTCTGCACCACTTTCAAGATACAAGATCCCACGGATGATGTATAAACAGATGAGGTATCAGATTGGTCTACTTTTCTGTAGTACCCTGTTCAAACTGCATCCGTTTAGATTTTGACCTGACTTCAAAATGCTTTAATATGCTAATTGTCGAGTTTATGGATAAAGTGGAATTAAGATTAGTCTTTAGTTGTCTTATGGGTCAGCTTTAGGGATAGCGTGTAGTCAAGATTTTAACAGACTAATGGGGCAGGTTTAGGAATAGCGAGGGGTCAAGATTAGGCTTAAGGCATCAATCATTCTGGTTTTAGACAAACACAGTACCACTACGGCCACCATGCTTGTTGTAAATTATATTGCCAATGCCTTAGAAGACAGAAAGCACTGTGCTGCATGTTCGTAGACAAAGGTTTTTACACTGTAGACCAGGGGTCACTAATTGGTGGACCGCGGTGCGGGTCCGGACCCAGGCGGTTTCCAATCCGGACCAGAACCTATAACTGATATATTGAGAATTAATACACTTTGACGGACCGTATCCATTTTAATCTGCACAACATTTCTAGCTTTTCAACATTGGTTTATTGGCCCAGGAAACTTAGACCAATCGCATATGCCTTGTAAATCACCCAACGTGAAGCTACTCAGCCAATCAAATTTGTGCACTGGTGTCTAATTCGAGTGTTACACACACAGACACAAACGGAAGATAGATGAGAGGTAGCCTAATAATCGGAGAACTAAATTAGTCCGAAAAAAGTTTGTTCACATAGCGTGCTCTAGAAAATGAAAAGCAGACAGCAAAAACAAAACTTAATGTGGACTGACTCTTATTTGTTCATTCTTCCCACGTGTAGTTCAAAACCAATGTTTTAATAAGTTACGAGATCTTGGCGATTAAAAGCAATGTGAAGCCCCACTACGAGACAAAGGACACATCCTTTGAGGACCGATACCCACTCCAAGCCGAACTGAGAGCACAGATATTTAACGATGTTAACGAAGAGCCCAATATGATCGATCCACATAATCCTAACATTCATTCAATGCCCAACAGCGTACTAACAAATGTTCCTTTAAAGTTGTTTGCGAAATGGAGTTACAAAATAGAAACAAGCATTTTTTTTTTATTAACCAGTACAAAAAGTTAAAAAGCTCTTATGTAGGCCTATTTTATTTTAAATCCTATTTTATTAATAAATGAAGCCTTTATTTTATTTGAAATGAGAAAATGTATGGTATTATTAGAGTACATTATTTATATTTCAATATTAATCTTATAAATAATTTATATAAAACCATTTGTAATTCAAGTTCAATATGAAAACTGACAATGAATTAATTGAATTGTACACAATTTTATTTGATAGTCTGTTGTTTATAACATACATTTAACTACTTGACTACTTCCATATGGCACTGAATCATACCGCAAATAAGACATGATGTTCCGGACCTTTGCATGAGGTAATTTGAACTAACTAGACCTCTATACATTTTTATTGAATACCCCTGCTGTAGACCATTTTTGAGTAAGCAGTCATCTATAGAACTGGGCACTGATGCCTGCTGACGGTATCATGACTTAGTCGGGTCAAGTCGGAGTTACTCAAAGGGGTTCCTCAGGGTTCAATAATTGGCCCGCTATTGTTCTCACTCTATATAAATAATATTGGTGATAATATCAGAAATTGACATTTCCATTTTCATGCAGATTACAGTGATGTACTCCATTAGGGATTTTCGAGTCCAATTTTAAATGCTCACAGAGCTTTTATTTTTATTTTATTTTTTACAACGTACAACTCAGTTTTTTTTTTTCTAGATCCAAATTCTCAAAACATTTGTACACACCAGCTTGAATGGTAGGCAAATCGAACAGGTCTCTGCATATAAATACTGAGGGGTAAGGTTAGATTGAGGGTAGGATTTAAGATGATTAACACTTGTGAAAACATGGTGTTCAAACCTGGGCTACCCCCTGGAGATTTACCATACTGTAATCAGGTTTTCCGTGACAGGGTTGGAGTGAAAACCAACAGGACAGTACATTTCTAGAAACAGGTTAAAGGAGGAAACTGATGGTGTATACACCTGCTCCTGGTCCTCCCTCAACAGTGTCAGTTCCTGCTCCACCTCGCCCACATGGGTGGTTGCCTTGGCCACCTCCGCTCTCTCCATGTCCCGCTCAGCCATAAGCTGTTCGATGTGTTGCTGCTTCTCCTTCAGAACCTCCTGAACCGCAGTGGTGCCGGAGATCTTTCTTGAGTACCGCGACGACGTTTCTGTCAGCTGCCGGAGGCGGGGAGGGAAATGGCATATTTTTAGGGTGTATAAGATCTTCAGCATTGAATTAAGCCTTTTTGTGTTGCGGCACACACTTCGCAACGCAAACATTGGAACACGCCATCATTCCTGGAAAAGCTATAAGAGCAGCATTGTTTGTTTTGAAATAAAACAAAATTCAAAGTAGCTTGTTTTGCATCGATAAGAGATATGGATACTTCCCTTACAAAACAATGCAATACAAATGTAGGCCTTTTGTTTCCACTGAAAATGATTTGTCTATGGTGTATACTGGAAATGTCAGAGTGGTTTCTCCCTTTAATGAGCATGTCTCCAATTATGGACATACATTTAATGGTGTTTGCATCTTTTGTAGATCTTTAAAATGAACTTTGTGGTATTAAAGACTTCACAATCATTTTTGGGGAACATGTTGAATCTGGGACTGGATATTGTAGACTAACAAGTAACAAACCACCCAAAACATTAAGGTTCATTCCTGAGATTTAAATAATAATTATACCTTTCATTCTCATTGATATAAAAAGTTTACTCTAGGATACATTTCATACTGCACAGTGAGGAATTTCGTTGTCTCTGATCATGCTAATGTTTCATTAGATATGCTCCCATACAGGGAAACTACATAAATACAGAGATTGAACCATTATCTTTTGCAGGATTAGGCTTTAATGAAATCCCTCAGAACTCAATTCAGTTGAAAACAAAACTACATGTGGCTGCAGGGCCCTCTGCTGGTGGCAAACCTTAACACCTATGAAGTCAAAATGTAGAGTTTTTTGACCAGGGATATCTACCACTCTCTTGATCACAGGCGATTATCACGCTAAGAGCTATTTTACCAACCTTATTGATTTCAACAGATGGAAAACAACTCTTGCTAATACACAACATTACATCACAATCTTACAAAAACTCAATGTCAAACGATCGGTTTCCTTAAAATATATAGAAGTCATTGTAAACGAGAAAAAATACTAAAGAATCCGCCAAAAGCTGCAGTTCAAACCAAAATAGGAAATAATCTGCAAAAAACAGCTGCTGTTCCATCTACCCAACCCATGCTTGGCAACTCTAATAGGGGGATTGTGTAGCTAGACCAGGATTAAAAATGCCTCTTTCGGAAAAAATGGGTTAACTAAGGACTCATTTCTTATTTGAAAAACATTCTCCCAGACGATGTCAAAGACTGGCAGGCAGTTATAGTAAATGTCTTAGAGATAATTTTACCTAAAGGAGCAATACAGTTATTAGGACATAGGGTGTCCTAACTTGTTCCGCACTAGGAAATGGAATCTTTGTAAATATTTTGACAAATACATTATATCATGCTTAAAATTTGTTTTTGGTTCAATTACTACACATATTTCATGAAATATGTTAGATATTTCTTAAAAAACAACCAATTATTTCGTAGTGTGTCCTAATATTTTCACACGTATGTATGTATGCCACTCACCAGGCCTGTTCGACTTGGCTTGGCACTGACAGAGGATGCCACAGAACTCATTGAGCTGATTGAGGAGGCACTGGGACTGCGCTTCAGGCCAGAAGGAGTGGCCACCCCCTTCCGGACAGTAGTCTTTGCCTTGGCCGGTGTAGTGGAGGGGAAGCCAATACGCGTGACCTTGTGAACTGGTGCAAATAGGCCATACTTGGGTTGGCACTGAAAGTATCTGTGGAAAATCAAATTCTTACAAAACATTTGTCGTAATTTGTTCATCTATTAGACTTGGCTCTGCGTAATTCAGTTTAATAGGAATAAATTGCCTGTGGGGTGATCTTGTGGTAGTACGCGAGAATCCTCTCAGATCTGATTACCTTGTTCCTGCCACTGCCCCATCATTCTTTCCAAGTGGCTCATCCAGTTCAACACCACACCACTCTCCCTTGGCAAAGTCGGTTTCACCAAGAAAGCGAACTACACCAGCCTTTGTGCCTCCAACCTGAAAAAAAATATATGCAATCGAAATTAGCCTAATAATGACAGTTACAATCCCAAGGCTACACAAGAACATAGTAATGGTGCAGAATAATAACAATAGATTATAATATTATAACTACTACATTAGATTTGATTTAAATCCATTCACACTCAAGTTATTTGTGAATGTGAAGAAAAAATTAATAAAAGTTAAAGCAGTAAAATACATTGACTAGATAAGCATGACCCAGCTGATTAAATACATGCAATAAAAATATGTTACCTTTCACTGTCATTTAGGGCTATACTTTGGAGTCATAATCTGACTGAGCCATCTTTAGTTTTCCTGCAGATTAAACATGAACATCCTTCAAATGATACTAATGTCTGATTTCTTATTGTTGAGCATCTATCAATTGTTCTCCATTAAGACTGTAGATGAAACCATCCTTAATATGCACTACTGTACAATAACACATGGGAGGACAGAAGAAGGGGTAGTCATTTAAACCGTCCTTAATATGCACTACTTTACAATAAGCAGCTTGGTGAGAGGGCAACAACTGTTGGCGCAATTATTAGAAAATGGAAGAAGTTCAAGATGACGGTCAATCACGCCCGGTCTGGGGCTCCATGCAAGATCTCACCTCGTGAGGCATCAATGATCATGAGGAAGGTGAGGGATCAGCCCAGAACTACCTGGCAGGACCTGGTCAATGACCTGAAGAGAGCTGGGACCACAGTCTCAAAGAAAACCATTAGTAACACCCTACGCCGTCATGGATTAAAATCCTTCAGCGCACGCAAGGTCCCCCTGCTCAAGCCAGCGCATGTCCAGGCCCGTCTGAAATTTGTCAATGACCATCTGGATGATCCAAAAGAGGAATGGTACCATCCCAACCGTGAAGCATGAAGGTGGAAATATCTTTTTTGGGGATGCTTTTCTGCAAAGGGGACAGGACGACTGCACCGCATTGAGGGAAGGATGGATGGGGCCATGTATCTTGGCCAACAACCTCCTTCCCTCAGTAAGACCATTGAAGATGGGTCGTGGCTGGGTCTTCCAGCATGACAACGACCCGAAACACACAGCCAGGGCAACTAAGGAGTGGCTCCGTAAGAAGCATCTCAAGGTCCTGGACTGGTCTAACCAGTCTCCAGACCTGAACCCAATAGAAAATATTTGGAGGGAGCTGAAAGTCCGTATTGCCCAGCGACAGACCCGAAACCAGAAGGATCTGGAGAAGGTCTGTATGGTGGTGTGGGCCAAAATCCCTGCTGCAATGTGTGCAAACCTGGTCAAGAGCTACAGGAAACGCATGATCTCTGTAATTGCAAACAAATGTTTCTGTACCAAATATTAAGTTTGGCTTTTCTGATGTATCAAATACTTATGTCATGCAATAAAATTCTAATTAATTACTTAAAAATCATACAATGTGATTTTCTGGATTTTGTTTTGGATTCCGTCTTTCACAGTTGAAGTGTACCTATGATAAAAATTACAGACCTCTACATGCTTTGTAAGTAGGAAAACCTGCAAAATCGGCAGTGTGTCAAATAATTGTTCTGCCCACTGCATGGTCTTATGGTGGACAGTTCCTGTCACATTTCCTCAGAGTGTGGGTGATAAAGGTCCTCTCTACACAATGTGTTACACAGCGTGAGTTTTACAAAGTAAGAGGCCAACACAGAAGGCCAGAAACTGAACATTTAAAATCAACTAAAACCGTGACAAACCGGCCTAGAATAGGACCCAAGTGTATTCTTCCCCCATTACACTGGCGTGAATAGTTCAAGGAAGATACACAAATGTATACACGGATTCACAGTTGGAGCATTGTAGAAACCGGTTGAATCATAAGTCAACTTCTGCTTTCATTAAATGCTTTTTTTTTTTTTTACTAAAGGGTATAATAACTCTAGGGTACCATTTTTAATTTATTGGGCTTAGTAGCAGTTTACTTGCAGTGTATAGAGACATTTTGAAATGACTGTTCCAGCCCCCCAACAAAAAGCAGCCTATGAATACATCTAACAGTATTCTTCCAGCCTATATACAGACGCTGAGCTCACATAAATGGGTTGGCTTAGGAGTGTTGGAACAAACATTCTCATTGGTCTGGGAGAAGTTGGGAGCGATGTCGATGGAGGTGGTGTTTAACACACATTCCTGAGAGATTACCACTGTCAGGGAGGAGGGGTTAGTCTTGTGACTCTGAGACACGCCTGTATTTTTGGGCAAGGTCACAACACGAAGAAAGGGGTGGGGATGGAGCAGGTCAAGTGAGAGCATAACCCTAACCCTGGACAAGGGGTAAAAAGTTTGGAGACACTCAATGAGACGTAGTGAGGGGAACATGACAAACTTGCATGGATAATTATAGAAAAAAGCTTTCACAACCGTCAGCAGAAAACTAAATCCACTTTGGAATTATAGCTGCCTGAACCAAAATAGAAGCATTTAAATAGCCACTAAAAAAGGTCCAGTAGATCAAGCTGCAGCACAGGTTAAAATCTGCCCTCGGTTGTTTCCGCAACAACTTGCTTCTGTATTGATAAAACAAAAATCTAGTAACACACATTCGCATTAAGTCTTACCAAAACACGGTCTCCATTCTTCAACTCCCTCTCCCCCTTCTTGACCGAGCCCGTGTCTGAGAGGTTGGAAATGGACTCGCTGTTTGTGCGTGCCAGGTTGGAGGTGGGTGCTGCAGGAGTTGCAGGTGTTGCAGGTGTTGCAGGTGTTGCAGGTTTTGCAGGTGTTGCAGGTGTGGCCTTCTTGACAGAAGGGTTGTGAGAGGCCACACTGGCGTTGGAGGGGGTGGGTGACGCCGCCCTGGACGGAGGTGCTGTCTGAGTCCCGTTAGCCTCGCCCTCGGTGTAAGACAGCTTGGAGGGGCGGGTGAATATGCCCTTTAAGGGCTCACATTGGAAGTAGCGCACCCCTGCTACAGAACCATCGTTCTTTCCAATCGGCTCATCCAACACAATGCCAGCCCACTGCCCAGGGGCAAACTGAGCCTCCCCCAAGAACTGCACCACACCAGGTTTGTTCCCATTCACCCACACGCGTTCGCCAACCTGAAAGTTCGACCCGACATCTTGCGCCCCAGCAGTACTGTCGACTGGTGCGGATTTATCAGCTGCTGCTACCTTTTGGCCAGCTGCAGGAAAAAAGGTGGGAAACATCAACATCTCTGCCAGTGTACCACAAAAGGAGCGCCATCGTTAGCAAACAGGACTAAAATTAAATAGTTAACTCACAAAATAGGATTCCTACTTAACACATCTATGTAATTTAATAAATACCCAATTTCTTTACCAATAGTGACGTGCTACTGTCAACCAAAATACAAAAGAAAACTGGGGTCACATGCCATCAACAGCAAAATGTTGATTGGATGTGATTTAAAGTTGCCAAAAATAGACACATGCACTTCAATAATTGCTTATTTCCCTCTGCAAATAAACTTGAAACATCACAATGGATTTAATGTTGTAGAACCATATTTTATGTAAACGGAAGTGTGAAATTTTGAAAATAAAGACCAAAAGATATAAACCACAGAACTAGTTCACGCAACCTTTTGCCAATGCAACAATAAACACATTTCTGCTCATGCTATTAGGTTTTGGATTCAATTTAAATCTCAACTCTATGCTGGCCAATCCAGTAAAGCCTCTTTCCATAACCTTTCCTGGGTGATTGTGTTGAAAGTTCAAATTGCCAGCAGAAAGCAAAGGATGTTCATATAACCAAAAATACATTCATAAAAATATTATTTGTTGGAAGTCATCTATGACAAAGACTGTGCAAAAAAAAGTACATGCGCCATTTTGTCCATGCCAAGTCTTCATTTTATGAAAATAAAATTGTGAACTTCTGTAATGCTAAAAATGCATGACAGTCCAAACATTTTAGAACAAAAAGTGCAAAACAGTACTGTTTAAAAAATGCAATTGCACATGAGCTCCATCTAACCTGTATGTGGACATTGCTAAAAGCACTAGTGGCCTCAATTCACTAAACCCATATTGCAATAAAATACAGTTGATACAAAATATTGAAAGAGATTTTGCTTAAAATACAACCAAAATGACCAGTGACCAATCAGCATGTGTTTGCTTCAAATCTACTTAGGCGGCATCAACAGATCAAGACTGATAAAGCAGTAAGCCCCTTTCAGAGCAACTGTAAGCTGATAGATGAATTCAAAGCCCGAGTTTTGGTACAACATTTCCCACAGCCCCTGATGAAAAGCAATATTAACTACAGGTGCCGGGGAGAAGGAGCCCTTACCAGAAAGGGTTGTTTTTGTGGCTGACCCTCCTGTCGGCTTGCCTATCTTGCTAGGCGCTTTGAGTCCACTGATCTTGGCTGTGCTCATGTTTCCTTTTGGTGTGCTCAGTAATCTACAGGGCCTTTCTGTCCGTCAGTGGGCACCAGGCGACCCCAAACCATTGAAGTAGCTGTGCTCAGCCTCTGAGATTTCAACACTCCGCAAGTGGCAGCTCCAAAATAAAAACAACTGAATATAAAACTGATAGGAAAAGGGGTGAGGGAGAAAAGAAAACAACCTGTGTTAAGAGAGAGCAAAAACAGAAATGATTAACAAACAGTTTCACAAAGAATTGGAGTAATTTGAACAACATTAAAGCAAATAGGAACAGACAGTATTAGAAGTACAAAGGGCAGGTCATTTCATAGGTCATTTCATTTCGTGGCCTTACTTTTCAGATGAATCTATTGATTATTTCATTTGTGAACAACAACTGAACAGCAAGTACACCCCAGGCGGTATGTATGGGTGAAGTTCAAGGATATATTTATGGACCGACCTTATTCTGGTCCCACAAAAAAAGCTCATTAAATTCAAAGTTTTGTTGCAAAAAACAACTGCAATTCGGCGTCACAGGTGGTTGTAGTGCTGCTTGCACACACACTGAGTTGAAGGCAGCAAACGAGCTAACCTGAGAGCTTTCTGGCTAAAATCAACTACGATAACAGGTGCTGTGAATGAAAATGCTACAAAAGTACAAAAAGTGCTTCATGTTAATCCCTCGATAATTGCTTCTAGTACATAACCTTATTCTCTATCAAAGGTTCCATTTACTAGATACTTTTCTAAACATAACGTTGCGGAACTTAGCCAAAGTTACCTGCTAGCTAGCTGGGGAGTATTGAAGCAAAAGTTTAGTAACAGCGGCTAGCAAACAGCTAATATTATTTTTCTTAACCTAAATTCTGCTTATTTTAAACATACCTAATAAGGATTGTAGACATACTGGCTTAGTTAACACTGATTATTCACAGATTTCATCATGAAAATTGAATGTAATATAGATGAATATATTAACAAAGCAATTAATACGTTATTAAAAAATATGCATGATAAGGTACAGTCAAAAAGGCTAGATCAGCTCAGTCACGCCAAGAACAGCCAAGCTCAACCAATCCAAGTACAGCCCAGCTCAACCAATTACATAATACTCATATTTTATTTAAAAATATTACTCATATTTTTTTTGTCCTTTCTGAAAACAAACTTAACGATCTGTTGGGTTTCAATAGGTGATGGAAAAATCCTACAACTATGGACACAGTCCAACTCAACTGTTCCACCGCCAGCCTGCCCAGAGCATAATGTCCAGTGGTCAGCAGAGATGCCTCGCCAAAACAATGATGGTGCTTCCGGCCGCCATCCTCCGCACTGCAAACTTGACTTAGACTGA
>JACXGK010000067.1:39039-71293 GCA_016801125.1 Novumbra hubbsi
CCCCCCCCCCCCCCCCCCCCACCCTGAAAAAGTATCCCTGTCTACACATAAGTTCAGTCAAAATGTTCAAACACGCTAAATAAAGCAGTATACCCAGCATCAGTTTGCAAACAGATAACTGAAAATGTTCTCCTTGCATTAAAGTCGCTGCCTATACACCCGTGAGAATGGGAGACATATACGAGTACTGTTTCCCCCCCACATTTTCATCCTTTCCACTGAAGCAATGTCATTCTACTATAGTCACTTAAATAGACGTCTGGGTATCCTTTGACAGCAGCTAGGAATGGAGCTAAAAACTACCTTAACGTTTGCTGAGTTATTTTGATCAAACACTCCAAATGCTAAGACACAGTAGTTTTAACACTACTGGAAAACACGTCACCCTAGGATGGATTGATCTATTTCATAATTTAGCGAGTTATATATTTACAGTACAGTTCATACAGATGCTGTGCTTGCCAACTAATTTCTCGTGGGCGGATTTTTTTTTTAATACTAATGTGGAGTTTGCTAGCAAACTTTTAATACTACTTTAGCTTTCCGGCGCCACGCAAACAGCCCAATAACATTTCCGTAATGTCTAGCGGATAAGTAACGTTAATGTCGATGGCCAGCTACAAACGTTAGCTAGCTACTGTAGCTAGCTAACTTACTTAGAAGGAATGTCTCAAGAACCAACATAAATTTGTAGCAACCACAATGTCAGCCCTGACTGAAAACGACTGATTATGGTGTCTTCTGAAATATGTTTTCAAAATCACTTAGTCAAGTCATTCTTAAAATGTTATTGTTAAGGTAGCAACCGGCTGTTAACTAGTTGGTGTTAGCTAGCCTTGGAGGCCCAGGTACAGGCTGGTTGCTGGTCCTGGTACGGCAGTTAGCTACGTAGACAGGTTCATCATAGCAAAAGCCTTCATATCTGAGGAAGGTGGGCTGCTCAACTTGACTACCAATTTCATCATATTTATGAAGCTAATGTTATATCGCGTATATTAGTCATGCCACCAGTCCTTACCTGAGCCACTTACGTATAAATCGTTTATTTGACGATGACAAGCTAACTATAGAAAATTATCTACTAAGCTGTGTTGTCTCCCAGCAGAAGCGTTAGGTTCCGTGTTAAGTCAGATCGTATTTCTGCATTCTGCCGAGGACTTACCGCTACGAGGTGAAATGCCCGGCACGTGATCTGGTGAAATTGGAGGGAGGTAATCTCCGCGCTGCCTTGTCATCTAAGATACAGCATCGTGCGTGTCCAGTAACATACATATTTCATCCATTAAATGTTGTATTATTTGCCAGGCCTACTTTTAGTTCGTACGGCAGATAACGCGGTTTTTTTAATCAAAAGTAATCTTAAAAAAAAAAAATAGCACTAATTTATCCACGTCTACGTCCCACGTCCAACATCCACGTCTAATTTATCCAACTCTGGGCATCGGGTTTGAACAAAAAAAAACTGTCTCACCTCGGAGGAAAGCCGGGTTCCAAAATGTAAGGAAAGATATAAAGGATGTGTGCTTAACATGTTCTGCCGGGTCTCTGAACTCTTGATCTGAATGAGTGCGTAGAAATCTTAAGACGTTAATAGACAATTCCTAATTCATTAAGTTGGTCAAATGTCCGTTGTGCATAATACAAAATAATGAGGTAGGTCTACTGACATTTGGGATAATTTGATACTTGGAATAGTTGAAGTTGCACACCAGGCTTCAGGAACGTGTTACACAACAATTCTTATTTGATTCCGGTGACCTAAGACCGTCAAGTCAATGACAATGTAGCATCATCATAAAAAAATCGTAATAATTTTCTGCGTCTGAATCTAAAGAGGCAGAAAAAGGAACCAATTGTAGTCACCACTTTATGTCCCGTAACCCTTGGTGGCAGGGACATGCACAATTCCTGTGCACGTCCCTGCTTGGTGGCATGCACGGTACTGTACAACAAACAACGTTGAAGTGATATCCACTTTTAGAAACAGTGCTCCTTCAGCTGTTGTTATTTGTTACTTCATTTTGTTAGGGTGTAGAGTAGAGTGTGCAAATGTTTGGGATCTGCAGAAAATGCAATAGGAGGGTCATGTGAACAGAAATCTGCTCACATTAAGGCAATTTTTGTTTGTGATACATACAGCAGCACATACTTGGACCTAATCGAACCCAAATGGTCTGTATTTGAATGTGATCATTATTATATGGTATAGCCTAATGATTACTACATGAAATTACCCACAATGCCTAATTGAATACGTTGTAGTTAGGCTACTACTCGTTTGTGTGTGGTTGTCCCAGTAAACTACCTTTTACAATTAATTAACTCACTGTCGCTTTGGATAGGAGCCTCTGCTTGACTACAATGTCCAATGTAGCTCAACCATTGTCAATGTTAAACAAGCTAGCTACATGAAGTATCACTAATGATATGCTGCATGCTTTTAATAAAACCAAATCGTCGTGCAATAATAATTGATGCAACTTTAAAAGCACTGAACACAATTCATGTCTCACCTATGTTTCGGACAAGCAGCTGAAACCAGTAATAGACTATGGGCGCATTCAAGTGGTAAACCGAAAGTGTCCGACTGTTGACGAAGGAGGTGCTCCTTTGACAACAAACAGTTGGACCAAAGATGGTTTAGTATGAAGACAGGCAGAAAGTGCTTGACCCGATCACATTTCCTTCTACGACAGCCAACTGTTGATCAAATGTGGTATAGAATGAAAATAGGCAGAACGCTTCAACCGATAACACTAAGAGAGGTTATGCGAGATTATAAAATACGGAGGTTTATACCATATAATAATGATCACATTCAAATACAGACCAGGTTATGTCAATGTCACTTTACCAATCGTACTAAAGTAAGACCCTTTTTCTATCTCGTGGTTGTAGTACTTACAGTTTCTGCTATCAAATACTTTGCCTTAGACTAAGTTTTGCTCTCAGAGTTTGCGAAATGTAAATCTACATTTTGCAATCTGATGTAAAGGTCTAAGCAACCTGACTCTGAACCAGGTTGCTTAGAGCGGGCTTTTTCTACACAAAATGCCATAGAAAAGCCAGTGAGATCATATGGATGCGTTAACACTGGCAACACAATTCTAAAAACATCTAAAGTAATTGGTCAAAAGATCAGATGGGTAATCCAATCTACATTTGCATACCTATGAAAACAGAGGATTTTATGAGTCCCCAGGACATTTTCATTACACATACATTTTCTGGAGGCAGAGATATTAGGATCTCCTTAAATCCCTGGTATTTAACAAAATGTCACTTGCTACTGAAACAACACAGTTACTTGTTAGAGGTATGAATACTCACCTGCCTCACGATTCGATTCCGATGGTAACGATTCGATTATAAATCGATTCTCGATGGATGCATGTTGCCCTCCAATTAGTTTATTACAAAAACAAACATACTTGAAACTCTCTTTCCGCCTATATATTAATCAACTGTTTTCAAACCAAGAACAAGTTTGTGAATTCAGCTGCCAGTCATCGCAAATACAACGAGCAGTTACCTTTACACACGAGTCGGTGGAGATAAATGTCCAGGAATCACAGGTGATGACCACTCGACCGTCTGAAAACAAAGAACCGACTCCATCTTTTCAGGAATCGTTCACGTCAAGATCGCGATCTATCTAAAAAATTATTATATTCCCCAGCTCTACTAATTGTTCAACATAATTCAAATGAAATCAACAGCCAACATAGAGAAAGTTGTATTTACATTTATTCAACAGTATGACTTTTAAAGGGACCTGTTTTGAATTTGACTATAAAAAAATTAAGAAAAGTGAAATAATTGTACAAAGCCAAGCCATATTGCTGTAATGAGATTCTGAACACAGACCCACATCCAGTGTCAAACTAAAATCCCTTTTTTTTTTTTTTAAACCCTGAACAGCATAAACAACGCGTTTCAGATTAATACTATATTGATTTGCCCATGGGTTCTCAAAACTTCCAGCCACCTTATTCAAGTTCTCAATTTAATATCAAGCCCATAGCTAGGGGAATTATATTACCTCGTTCAAGCCTCTATCTAACCTGAAAAACATCTGTGTTTTCATCGGTGGTGAGGAAGAACCTAGACTGCTAAGATACATTCTTGAACAATTATCAACTTATGCTAAAAATGGGCAAGCAGAGTTTGTTTTTTAATAAAATCTCATATTTTACACCTAAAAGAGGAATATGGATGTAGTCATTGTTACAAAACAGATTTCCTGAAAAAAAAACCTTAGATGACCACATCTTACTCATACACAGAAGATATTCAGTTCAGTACAAAAAAATAAATCACAATTTAAAAAGGATTTGAATGACGAGACAGCAAACTGTTCGCTCCAGCTTTTGTGGCACACATATAGAAAGAACAATGTATAAAACCCAGACTAAAAAAATGTTTTTTCATGAAAAAATAATTCCTGGATTTTAATTCAAAACAGTTGTTCCTCACTTTTTGTTTTTTGCAACATTTCGGGGGGAACCTTTGAGCAAGTCTCGGATTTTAAGGTAAGTTCCGGTGGCCTCAGCAACCTCTGTAAATTCTGGCGTGTCCTCAAAAGGAATAATGCCCTGTGCAAACCTACTCCGGTGAGGCACCGCTGTTACCTTCCCAGCAGAGTCGGACAGATCTCCCTCAGTAGCATCCTGATCTGAGGAGTCTGGCTGACGGCTCTTTTGTTGGACAGGTGTTTGCGGCAAGCTAGGGCTCGATGCCATATCACTGCCTGCATCTACAGCAGCTTGATGGCTCACCGAACTCTCCTTTTGCACTTGTGTTTTCAGCACACCAGGTTTCTCTGCAACAATGTTGCCTCTATCAGCTGCTTCAGGGCTCTGTGGGCTCTCTTCTTCGTCTGGTGATTGCGTAGAGATACTGGGCGAGCTGAGGACAGGTGTTCCAACAGCTGGTGTCTCTGAATCACTGCTGGTAGCAGTGTCAGCATTTTCCAAAGCTGCCCAGATCAGCCTCTGCTGCTCCTCTAACTCCTCCAGTGTCAGCTCTTCTTCCTCCCCTGCACCTGCAGACTCCTCACTCACAGTGCGTCCCCGCAGAGCCGGTGAGCCATTAGTGGGTGTTGGGGGAGGTGTTCCCTTAGGAAGAGGGGGTGGAGTGGGTGTTGCTGGCGGTGTACCATGAGGTAAGGGAGGGGGTGAACCAAAGGATGGTGAGCCAGGGGGCAGAGGGGGCTGGAACTGGAAGCTGTCAGAACTCCGGTGACGGTGGGTTGTAGTATCCTGGTCTGGAGACACAGACTGGTTAGTTATCTACGGCCAGAGCTTGAGAGGCCGCATACAAAAGTGACTCAAACACATGTATCTTGTTTCCCGAAGACAGACCAACCGGTATTAATGACCCCGAAAAAATCTGAATAGCAGAATGGATTAATCTGCTGGTTACTATGTTCAGTGTTAAACCTCTACCTGAATCAACATCCATATCTGAACTTCTGGCATCAGATTTCCTTTTCTTTGTCTGTCGGGGAGATGACTCAGATTCATGTAGTCTCTTTTTGCAGTTGGCACCAGGCTAGTGGAAAAAACATATTCGTTTATAGTGCCCACACATACAGTGGACAGATAAAAATTCAAAAGTGGATAATATGGTCATTGTATTTACCATTGGAAAATTGTTTGACAAATACGCAGCAAAATTCTGCCTCAAGTGATTATGCTGCATTGGAATTGAGCCATATAACCTGTAGTCCTAAAAGTAAGGATAGAGGGTAAGGATTGGTGCAAAGGTGTACAAGTGATGGGAATTTATTTTCTTGTACAGTAATTTTGTCCAGCTATCAAACTGCTTTTTAGAAAGACTTACATCCTTCACACTAGATGGTGCAGATATATTGAAGCCTGGAAAATCTATAAGCTTAGAAACATCATAGGAAATCTTTTGTCCATTGCCATCCTCTGTTGGTTCTTCACATGAAACTATAGAGTGAACACAGTATTAATACACAGCAGGCCAAAATGAAACAGATAATTGCGCCAAAAAATAATTGTATCTACTTCGTGTCAGATGAACTCAGATAAGAGTCAAATGAACTGTGGATTTTCATTTAACATTTAAAGTTGCAAAGTAGCATCAATGCAATTGCTGCTACTTTGCAACTTTTGCAAAAGTCTATAACAAAACTTGCTGTAAGGCATGCTGTAAAACTAACGTAAGAGTACCTATTAAACCTATCTACCCTTTAAGCTCACTTTCACCTTTGGATTCAAATATGTTTTTGTGATGTTTATTGTCTCTACCAATATCTACTTGTTACATTCATGTAACTAACATACGATTCTCAACTTGCCAGTTGTCAGTCAATTTAGAACTTGCATATATAAACTGTTACTTGAATGCTTAATATCCTTTTTCAGATTCTTGTATGTTACCAAGGTGGAATTGATGAGCACACACATAACAGGTCACAACCAAGACACCTGTTACAATACATCTATTTCACTAAATACAACTTAAATGTATTATCTATTTGGAAATAACGTGTATGTTAGTTGTGCATAAAACATACATAAGCGCTACAAGTAGAATATATTCCCAATTTGACAGCTTGGTGAATTGCAACCCATTGAAACTCACAACCCTGGCCATGCAGGGCTATTCTCTGCAAACTCCCTGCTGTGCAAGCAAGTCCAGCATTTTATATTAAACACAAAAATTTTGAATTTTAGAATGTGCCCAAAATATTTAGGGTGTGAACAAAATACAAACTGCCATTCCACACTGCATATATATTAGGGAAATGAACAACATTTGTTGTTATGGTGACCGATTGAAATTTTACCCTTTCCATCGTATAGTGTGAGACCCGAGTTCTCCATTTCTGCCTCCTTAAGCCAGCCAGGTGGGTAGCCTAGCTCCCTCATGCGGTAGATGTGAGGGGGTAGGGTGTTGACATCAACTCCCAGTGCAGACAGCAGCTCCTCACTGTTCAAAACCCGAAAAAAAGGATATGGTTAAGATGGAGAATTCTGTAATACAAAACAATAATAATGGGGATAACTGTAAATTATTTGGTTTCTAATTGTTAGCTCCATCAAACATTTACAAATTTGCCTTGCCTCATGATGCCTGGTTTATATTTGGCAAATCGCTCCTCCACTTCCTCTGCATGGTAACGCTGATTGCTTATGTTGCCTTGGTTACCCTGTGAAAACTCCTTCCGCTTCTCATTGATTCTGGCATTGTCCTTTGGCTATGACAGCAAAAATGCAAAGAGCTGTTGCTTAATTGTGAAACTGGGTATTACCTCCTCCTGGCAGGCCTTTATAAGAGAACAAGTTTCACATTAAAGTCAAGTTATTCAAGAGTTACCTGAGGACAGTCTCGAAGTTGATGCCCATCCAATCCACAGTTAAAACAACAAGATTTAGCTCTGTAATATGGGCACAAATGCAACATTAAGATGGTCATGATGATTTACAAATAGGTCTTGTATTTTCTTTTACATATCTATGCAATACCTTTTCTCTTTTATCTGAACTTCTTGTCCATTTAGGGCAAGGACCTGGCTGAAAACCTGCTGATATCTATGCAACATTTCAGAAAATTACATAACGATGCCATAGGTAATGCAAAATGGTTATCAAATAATAACTCGGTTTTACATGTAACATTTATACAATGGAAATGAGGTTAGATGAATATGAATCCCTCTCCTCCTAGGGACAAAATTGGACTACGAAAGCCAAATGCAAGCAGTATTGAGGATACTTTGGAACCTGCCATCCTTCTGTCTGCTGAGGGTTATCATTTAGCAGGGGCTGTCCAAGTTTGTCCAGACAGAAACTAGTGAAATACAGAACACTTCCCACCATCTGTAAAATAGGAGACAAATATTACATTCAGACAATCAAACACAGATGGAGAGTTTTACAAGCATGTTATAGACATTTAGAGATTACTTCTACAAATATACACTCACACTAAATGCCTCCTTAATCTTTGTGATGCCACAGGTGGCTTTTGTCTTCTCATCTTCTTCCATAACAAAACTTGAAGTCTACACCGGAAGAAAACAAAAACAATTAAAAATAATTACACATAAGCCTTAAGAATACTTTTATTACCAAATCCAAAACTATACCTGAGGGTTGACACTGCCAGAGGGAGTTCCTGTTTCAACGCCTCCATGCAACTGATGTTTGTGAACAATACTACAGATAGAATCTTCAATTTCTTGACGGCACTGCCTGAGAATAAAAAAAACATTTCCCCAGACCATAGATGTAAGATACAGAACCATAACAGGACAAATGTACAAAGAAAATACAAAATACATACTTTGAGATGCTATTGTTTGCAAAAAGGATCTGTAGAAGAGGTCCATCAATCTTTATGTTTTCAACATTGATACCACTGGAAGAAAAGAAATTCAGGATCACTGTGGAAACGACACAGGTTTGGCTTCTAGACCAGTGAGTAATGTATCAATTACTTACCTAGGTCTTGTTAAAACTTTCAATTTTCTTTTTAACTCTTGATGTGGAAAATCGGTTAAGGAAGGAATATTTAGGTATTTCTGATCAAAACAAATCTGGCCACATGCAATTCTGTCAGTTTGCTTGGGAATCATTCAGTGCTATAACTGTGCTTTTTTGTAATTTCATAAATTTCATTTTAATGTTTTCGTATGCTGTTGGCTGACATATGTACAGTAGTGACACGTTGTGTTGTAATTAAGTGAATAGTCTCCCCGAGACTTGCTAGATACTACTGTGCCAACAATAACAATGTATAACAGTCGGTTACTGCGGTTTATTGTGTTCTAGATATTATAGCTAGCTAGTATGTCTTTAACAATACTGAAAATGTCGTGTACAACATAATGAGCTGAAATGCTGTCAAACGAGGAACGTCCAACGAATGACTGGGTGAGCGGTTAAATTAAATTTTCTAGTTTGCTAGCTAACGTCATGGTGAATGGCTAACGTTAGCAAGCTACTAGCTAGCACACACAAGGATATTCTCTTCTAAGAGACTGCGAATTTTCTCCTCACGCTCCCCTAATCGTTCCTTGATTTCAGAGTCGCCTTCTCCATCCGTATCTTCTTCCCTGAACCGAATGTGGGTAGCAACAGGCAAACGATCTTCTAATTGCTCAAAGAGCTCACTGTCACCAAAATCAACCTCCGCCATCTTCACTCTATTGCTAGTCAGAGTTCGGAGGTCAAAACGTAATCACGCAGAAACTTTGATTGGTTGTTTTATACCACATGTTCTAAACGTTGTTCAAAACGTCTGTTGTCATCAACATGACCGTAGGACAGAATTTCGGCTAACAATTATAATTTTGTTTAATTGTGGCACTTGTTTTTCCCAGTTGAAAATGTCAACAGGCACAACTATTCAGTTACCGCATTGGAATGGTGACTTGAAAATCCGCTTTATATACTTGGTAAACAGAAGCTCGTTCAAATTGACGAGCTGTCCTATCGAGGTGAGTTTTACGTTACTTCATACAATTTGGTCTGTACTGAACGACCGAATGGCTAGACAGTATCAGCTGTCTTTCTGTCAGAAATGGTATAAATTAAGACTTCAGGTCTGCTTATTTTTGCTTATATTTAGGAACCAATGGTTCCTCTCTTTCTAGGGGCTGATCTCTTCTCAAACACTGATATCCGCACAGAGAACCATCCCCGGTATCATGCAAAGTTTGCGAAGAAAGGATTGGCAACAAAACTGCATTTCTCTTCCGGTAATTCTAAATAAATGTATAGGGTCCATGCATATACACATATTCCTGTTCAAGCTCTTTATCTGAACATGAATTGTTTATTTGCTAAGTATTACATTCAACACAAAACACGTCATGTATAATACATTATGTAAAAAAAAAAAGTAAATACAAATATTCTTTTATTTTAAATGTTCATTTGAAAATATGGGATTATTACACTGCAAATTTGGGCTTACTCGCCACTGGGAGCCTGATTGATGCCGTAAGGTCAAAACTGACTTAGCTACTCCCTCTTGATTGCAACTATCCACAGCTTTTAGATTCCATGGCCTGAGGGTTCCTACTGCCAGCAATTGCCTATGGTTCTACAGCATTCAAGGTGTTTTTCGAGTGGCCTTTGAAATGTATAATAAACATGAGCAGCTGGCTGTATTGGAGAACTTTCAGGTAACATTTCAGACTCATAGTTGTACATCTCTCCATGGAGGCAAGAACTGTCAGCTTTTAATACCACTATGTTAAAAGCTACTGAGACTTCATGGTACTGACTTGTCCATCTCACTCTAGGAAGTATGGAAGTCTCGCCTACATGACATTCCATTAAAGATGAACTACAATCTCAGTGTTCAGCTGGATCCTATGCCATCCCAGATCATTGTGGACATGTATGACCAAGACTTCAAGCTCAAACTGATGTCTTCAAGCTCCCAAGGTAACTCATGTGAAGCTGTGGTTATCCCCAAGACCAACACAGGCTCTTCAGGGTTCACTTCAGCAGATCACGACTACTGCACTTTCACAGATAAGAGTTTGCTGGCACCGCCAGTCCACCTGTGTGCCTCAGTCTTAAGTCAGAAACTACATGCATTAGAGGCTAAGCTCAGTTCAGACAAAATAATCGAGACCAACCAGCAGGAGATCATCCTGCTTCTTCTGGAAAACATTGAGGGCTGTGTGAGCAGGCCCCTGGATGAAAGGCATGTGGCAGAGACTGTAATAACTCTTCTTGAGGCTCAGAAGTTGAGTTCTGTTTACTCCAGCCACTTGCTTCATTCTGTAGGCCGCTGGCTTGGCCAGCAGTTTAATGCGGCTAACAGCTGTATTAGCCAGCAGGTAGAAGACTTCAAGGTGCGACACATAGAGAGAATCACAGATCTGCCACCTGCAGAGGAACTGGCCTCTGAACTGTTTCCTGAGGCAATGCGAACTCTGTTACTACACTGGATGGGTCTGAGTGATGACTCAACCCTATGGAAGCGACAGTGCGAGTACCCAATCCTGCTACTTATCCTGGAGTTTGCCAACCACAACCTTATCACTGGTGTGGCACATGTGCTTTACTCAAGTCTTAAGGTTAATTTAGATCCACCTGACTCGGAAGGTTTAAGTACAACTGCTTTTATGTGAATAAAAATGCTGGGCACCAGCAAAATTACAAGCCAATCCCTAGTGTGTTAGTTCCCAATGCATTGTGATGGTCCCCCATGGGGACAAATGAAACATCCCAGTATGGATGGAGTGCAGTTCACAATTCATGTGTCATCTCACTTGCTTTGTGACCAAAAGTATTGCAGCATAGCCTTCATAGCTTAGAAGCTACAGTGGTTCCCAACTAAGGGTACTAAGACTGCAAAGGGTGTTTGGTCTATCCACTGGGTGTACCTGAGAAGACTGATGGTACCGTAGGCCTACTGGTATAATGAACATGAGGGGTTACCAAGTATGAGGTATGGGTTGATTTAACATTTGAAAATGTTTGTGCAAATCTTTTAGTAACTAGTTTGAGCAGTAAGCTTGGGTGTCAGTATATGCAACTGCAGTGGAGAAATACAGAGAAACTCATAACCACACCACAGAAGTGAAGGACAAGGATGTGGGGCCTGTTTTGGTGACAGTTAAGATAGTGTATCTGCCCAGGAACAACGCAAGGACGGACAAGCGCCTAGAGGCTGGGACCAGCCTGAGCGCCAGCGATAGGGTGTGTAAGTCTGGTCTTTGCATGGCAAAATTCTAACAAAAGTTTGGGAACTACTGTGCTACAACATGCCAAATATGCCTGAATGAAAGATTAACCCTTAAAGGTCTAAGGCCTTCTTGACCTTTGGAAGATGTCCTTTATATTGTGTATTCTGAAATTGTATGTGACGTGTAGTTGTTTTTATTGAGGTCACATTTGGATATCCCCAGGGTTTCACAACAACTAAATTGTTCATTGTAAGAAAATATAAACAAAATTCTTATATTTTCTGAATTATTTCTTTCAAACTCTAAAATAACCAAAATGGTCAATTTATAGGTCCTGTATAAGTGTGGCTGCACTCTATATACAAAAAGCCATTATTAGATTTGATTCTATGCCTATATGTGCCACCTCTAAATTTGTCATTTTATTTTTTGAAAAGGGCCTTTAGGGCAACCATTTATGTTCAGTTTCTTCATGCGTTGCTTTTTGTGTTACGTCTACAAAATATTTTCATTGCAGTTTCAAAAAGCATTTATGGTAAAAAACAAGACATATTCAACAGAGACTTTAATTTCAAGGACATATGTAATAGCATGTTGTTTTTTTCTTCCGTGGTGCCGTCAGATCGCTGGTAGACATTACAGTAGTATCAACTGTCTTATGTTTCCGTTCAGTAGAAAGATGATAAATGCTACAAATTTAGATTAGAATTCAGGTAAATTTTGAAAGCTTCTTGGTAAATGAATGTAAACAGAATTATTTCACTTGATCTACATATTGTTCCATGTCAAACCATCAGAAATATATACAAATTTAGTAAAAAAAAAACTGATATGCAGAACGCTAAATCCAGCCAGGATCAGTCAAACTATTGCATAATTTTGGAAAGATGTACAGATTTCTATCTATTTACATGAGAATGTTCCAAGATGGGAGATTGTTTCTAAATAAATTATTACAGACCCAATGCAACAACATCCATGCAAGCGTGAGTGCTAGCTGTGAGTGGCGAGACCTATATGAGGGGAAAAAAGCAAGGACAAGCCAGTGAATGCTCTGGGATTAGATGGTGTCCATGCCCCGTGAGAATGAAGAGCCAAAGCCTAGTCCCATGCCCCTCTGAGTGTGGGTCTGTGACCGGGCCATCTCGTACTGGACATCGAGGTTATGGAACATCTCTTCCTGCTGTTGCAGGGTCTTCAGGCCTTCATCATTTAGTGGCTTTGAGGCCTCACCTTCTTCTTCACCCTGACAAAAGGAACACCAGTACATTAAATTGTGTTCTAAACAATATTTTACACTGATATTAGACAAAATGGATTAAACTATACATACTTTGATGCCCATCAGTTTACGAAACTTTACATTTTGGTCCTTATTTCCAAAGTTCAGCTTCTCCCACAACTCAGCCGTCTGGGACTTGTCCTTCGAAACAAACAGTTTGTACGTATTAGTAACTTAAAGAACCAATTGTTAAAAAATAAATTATATAAACCAATATATAAAAACTGATTTAGGTATAAAGTAGTGTTGGAGATTAACTAGTAAAAGTACATTGAAATGAATGCTTAATTCAATATGCACGAATATACTACAGAAACAAGTTCATTTACAGGTCATGTCCTAAATGTAAATCACAAAACCAATAAGTCAGGCTGGGAATGCCCTTCAATCAAAAGAATATGGTCAGAAATATGCCTGAAGGCTGCCTAATTAACTGGCTCAGGGAATGGTTCATCTATTTAAAGGAGATTTCCCTTTAGCTACAGGAAAAACAAATTAATCATTCAATATTTATCTTACTCCTTCCTTCTTTCCCTGCCAAAGCTTCTTTCTCTTCTTCTCCTGCTCAGCAAACTTCATAGGATTGACAGCAGAAGGATTGTAAAAGCTGGGCACAGCAATGCCAGTCTCTGCTAAGGTTTTGGCTTGTAGGGCTGCCATCTGAGCAGCCATGGCAATCTGGGGGGTGACCTGGGTCCCAGAAGCCAGGAGAGCTGCCACATTAAGAACAGGGTTGGTAGCAGCCGCAGCAGCTGCAGCCGCAACTACTGTGTCAGTCAACAGAGGAGCTGGTACTGGAGACACAGAAATTAGGACATTGGTCACTTTCACCCTCATTTAATACATATTTATACACAAATGTACAGCCAAGGCCAGTGTCTCACCTGCAGGTACATCCTGATGCTGTTTTTCCAGCATCTCCTTTTCCTTCTGCTCCTGGAGTTTCTTTGCCCTTTCCAACCTAGAGATAGTTAAGGGGATTCATGTTTGTCAGCTAGGCTTTTGGGGAGTACAATGAAAGACAGTCCATTATCCTAAAAGATAGGCTCAAGTGACAAACGCTCAGTTTCTCAATGCTGCGGAAGTACCTTCTGGCCAGGGCCTCCTGTGCGTCCATGGCCGTGTTCCTGCCCCGGAAAGCTGGGGGACTCACAGACCTGCTACGACTCTTCTCTTTTCGACGCACTTTCTCAGTCTTCTTCTTCCGCTCCCTAAAGAGACCTCATAGCATTTTAGCATCCACAGAATTATCCACTCCCATTAAAAACACACAATACAACATGGTGTGGAGATGGGGAGCACTTATAATTAACTTTCTCCCAAAGACTTGCAATTTCCTGTCCAAATACATAAGAATACAGATAATTTAACTCACTAACTGCCATGGAACTCCAGAACACTGTCCCCCTAGAGTGCCAGAGGCCAACATTCTAAAGAATCAGAATTGTCCTGTAAATGCTAAAATCTTCATAAGTTACTTGTTTTCTTCAAAAGCACAGTTATATGCTAGAAATAAGACTACTAAGGCTTCCTTACATCTCTGGCCCAAATTCAAAAAGTAATTTGAGTCATTCAATTGAGACGAGTGGCACAAGTGTTGTCCATGAAGTTTCCACATTAATCGTTTTCCAGACAACTTTTTGGGTGATGTTCCCATTTACTCAGAATACAATGCAGAACAATAGGTCCTTTATATCTTAAATAACTGTCATTATATCAGTTATTGGATATTTGTAGACATTCGTGTGCATATTGTGTGCATCATTACATAAGTGAAGATCAAACAAACCTACTCAAAATGTAGCTGGGCTCAACAGAAAACATGTTTCCCGTCAACAAAAGTAATGTGTGTAATCTCTTTGGACATAATTTACTTGCTGGTGAGCCCAGCTATTTTTGAGAAGAGGTTAATGATCCGCAAAAGACTACAAAGCAATGCACAAATAAACATCTAAATAAAATCTCAAAAAATATATTTTATCACTAAGATGCAGACAAAAGCAATGCCAAACCTGTGGCGTTTGCTGGGGGTCTACTGGCAGAAAAATACTTCTCCCCGGAAAGAGACTATGGACTCGTCGATCGACAGGTGTTAATGAGGAGAGTACTAATTTTGAAAGCAGATATTTTAAAAGGGAACCGTAATTTGGTTACCCGCTCTCGATTCTCCACTCCAAATGTAAGCAAGATCCATTATCACTTTTGCTGTCCCAATTAAAAACAAAATCTCAGCCTCAGGCTCACCATTTTCTCTTCAGGATACTTTAGAGTAAGTTTAGCTATTAGCTAGTAAATGCCTAATAACATTCACACGTAATGTAATACATACTAATCACAGCCATTCATTTCATTTATTAGATTTTTGTCACCGTTTTATAAAAGTATTCACACAGCAAATTTGACCTTAGACATCTTACAAAATCTGTGATTCACACAACAAAACATGATCTTACACGTTTTGGGTGACTGTGTGCCCACGGCACTCAAAAACGTTCATAGTTTGGGGGTGTATATGTGCCTGTGGCACAGAGTGAGTTAAAAAAATAAATAATAGATTATGGCAAATGTTCACCAATGACAATCTCCGTTTGAGTAGCAAGTGAAACCTACCTGCTTTTGCTACTACTTCGCTGGCGGTGTTTGGTCTTTGAACCTGACCGGGACCTGCACCTCTTCTTCTTCTCCCGCGGTGACCGCGACCTCCTTTTCTCCCGACTTCTGCTGCGATGACGTCTAGAATTGTGGGAAAACATGAGAAATTCCATAAAATAAATAAATGCCAGGGCATTGATATCATTTCATGAAATTCCATTCAACAACGATCAGTGCTTCCAGGTTAGTAAAAAAGTATGCACTAATGTGGTATTGGTAATGGCAGGCGGCTCTCTAGTTACATTAAAAATATTCAATGCTGTCGTATATGCAAATGCAGTTGAAACACCAATAACTACTCTGATAACTAGCCATGCCATTATACATGATAGGTTCCTTGTTGGTCGGTTTGTTACAATGTTCTCTTACTCTTTATGTAACAGCCCAGAAGCAAACAAAAATTTTACACAAATTAAATAGAATTCCATAACTTCTCCAAAATATATAGACTTGTCAAAAACGTTTCGAGGTGAAGAACACAACTTTTGGAACTTTTATGACCGAAATGATGCAAATCCATCTTCCCTGTTCACAATCTACATCAGGACATCATGTAACAGTTCCCAAAACCTAAACTCACCGGTCACGTGAGTGTGATCTGGAGTGACTCCGTCCCTTCTTATCTCTGCGCCGGTGCCGGTCTTCCCCGTTCTCAGCAGAAAGCCTCTCCTTGCCCCGCTCCATGGGCTCCGGCTGCTCACTCAGCTTGCTGTGAGACTTGGATGGTTTCTCAGAGTCCCTCCTTCGTGCCTGTTTTAAGAAGAAGTTGTCTCTTTCAGGAAAATAGTGCAACAAAGAGAGTTAGTACAACGGTTTTATACAGAAAATACTAAAGCATATTGAGAACTCCTACTCAGTTCAGTCATACTGTACATTTGCCTCATTAAGAAAGACACCAGAAACCCTCATGACCTGGTTAAGCGTAAACTATTTGAGCAAAACTTTCAGTCTACTTTTAAAATGCTTGTTTACATTTCTTCCCATCTCCAATGATATTTTAACTAGACATATTTTAAAATGAATTGTTCTCCAAGTCAAATATACTTAGCCAAGTACATCCCCAAACAGCGTATAACTTGTCATGGATTCGTAAAGGCCTATTCCCATTCAAATGCAACAAGCAACAGCCAGTTTGAATCAAAAAGGTAACTGCAGGTTTTAAAAGCCTAGTTCCCAAAATGAAATGTTGATTACCACGGAACATCATCTGAGGAGGCTTTAATAGCTACATTCCTTCGTCTATAGGTGCATTTAACCACTAAAAATCCATAGCTGGGCGAAGAATGAATTGATTAATAAGGTTACTGGTAGCAGACTTTTCAGTCTTAGAGTAATTTCAATGACAATGCAGCTTGAGGTGAACCCATTAAAGGCTGTAAAAAAATGCAAACGTACATTTTTCGTTATTTTCAACTGCTTGAATTCTAGGTGCCAAGTGTGAGTTTGAATGACTGATAGTTACCTGTCCGAGTAGTAGGCATATTATTTTGCTATGTCAGCAGCGTCTTCATTTCAGTGTCTCTTCGTGCTTTAGCACGCTGAGTATGATTTATTGTAGAAATGTTATCATGTGATCTACACACAGGATTTATCAAAAATATCCTACATATTCAATCTTCACCTACTATGGTAATAGTAAAAGTGACAGATGTCCAAGAACGTTGTTGATGTATATCAATATATAGAATGTATTTTTCCATTTCACTAATTTCATGCCGATCTTCAAATCCCATTGAAATCTCTATAAACTTTGAATCATGTAAATAAGCCTACATCGTTTAATACTTACCATGATCAAATAAAAACTAGACATTCAAGATGGTGACAATGCGGTTCTTTTAGTTCACTAAAATGAACTAAGTTTAGTTACCTCTTTGCTCCTGCTCCGACTTCGTCTGTGCTTTTTGTCACCTGTAAAATTAATTGGTGAAAACAATGCTTCAATTAGGGCTGCAGCTGTCAAATATCAACAATATTTCAACAATAGATTATTCTATGCATAAAACGATTGAACGATTAAAAGAAGAAAAAAAACATCTGTGGTGTGCTTTTTTTTTTATCCTAACCAAAATATAAACAACAAGTAATGTCTTGGTCCAATGTTTTAAGAGTTAACAAAAAAAGGATCCTAGACATTTTAATATGGGCATATCTACACTGCTCCAAAAAAATTAAGGGAACACAATCACAGCATAACACCAAATCAATCAAGAATAAGCAATTGTGAATGTCTTAACATCACCCGTTGAGGATGGCATGAGGGCCCAATGTCCACTAGTGGGACCTGTGCTCACAGCCCAGCACGGTGCAGCTCATTTGGCATTCGCCAGAAAACACCAGTAATGGCAGGTCCGCCATTGGCGCCCCATTCGCTTCACAGTTGAGAGCAGGCTCACACTGAGAACATGCAAAACACATTAAAGTCTGGAGATGCCATGGTGAACATTCTGTTACCTGCAACATCATCCAGCATAACCGGTGAGATCTGGGGAGATATTCTTGGAGGGTTACACAGACCCCCACGTGCTAACCAACAATACCCTGACTGCTGATGGGTACGGGGATGAAATCCTCCCTGTACCAAACAGTAGTCAGACTCATAGCCAGACCTTACTCATATGCCATTGCCCGCAAGTTGCCCTGAATCCAATTTAGAACCTCTGGGACGTTATGTATCGGTGCATCCGATGCAACAAGTAGCTCAGACTGTCCAGGAGCTCACAGATGCCCCGATCCTAGTCTGGGAGAAGATCGCCCAGGACACCATCCGCCAATTCATCAGAAGTATGCCCAAACAGTGTCGAGTGCATACAGGCAGGAGGGGGCCATACACACTAGTCTTATGAGTTGCTGTGATGAAACTTGCAACAGCTGGAGTAACCTGTGATTTCAATAGTTTACTTAGGTTTTTGGTGCAAGTTTGAATCCAGGGCTCAATCAGTTGGTGATTTAGGTTTCCATTTCTTTTTACAAAAAAAAAATCTAAACAAATAACACAATTAAAATTTTGATCTTTAATAAATTTCCCTCATCAAGAACCAATGTGTGATTTAAGTGTTCCCCTAATTTCTTTGAGTAGTGTACATTACCAGTCATGTGGAATCCATAGTTTGGGGACAAGTGAATCTGTAATTAAATGGTTTCCTTTTATGAACCGTAAGCACAGTAAAAAAAAAGAAAAAGACATTGCTGCATATTGTGTTTATATTTTTGAGTATACTAAAATCAGGATAAAGAAAAACAAATACATCTCAAACAAATACATACAAAACTATTTTTTATGACAGGCTCAAGCATATGCTGTGATGCCCACTATGGTAAGAGTACACTGTTCACTGGTACAATATAGGTGTTCACTGCTCTTCTATAATAAGTGCATTACACATCATGCTTTCGTTCCCTCATACAACAAGCCTGAAAACAATGACCAGTTTACATTTAGTAATCTGTGTGAGACTTGGTGACTTGTTATTTTGGTATTTAACTTTTAGTTCATGAAAATAACAATATATAGCTCACTTGAATAAGACGACAACACAGCATTGTTGCCTCAAGCAGCTAATTAGCCGCTACTTATCTACTCAAAACCATGAACAAACAAGTTCTTATACATTAGGGGTATTTAGCAATATGTTTTTGGGTGAGAACATACATCTGAAACCATTAGCTAGTTACTATTATGACCTAGCAAATTACCTAAAGCTGTTGAGATGGGGCTACAAACATAATGCATTGTCAATTTCAGGGCATTTAACTTACCTGATTTGCGCTTTCGGTCCATGGAGCGCGACCTTGATCGTGACTGGTGGTGTTTGGAGCTTTTGGACAATTTGGATGATTCCATAATTTGTTTTCTTCTGTCAGTGTAAAGAGAGCCCATCAATGGTAGCAGGTCAGACGAATTGGCGTTACTTGCCTAAATTGAACAAAGCACATGATTCAAGCTTACAGTTCTTTGTTCTTTGAAAGCAGCTACCTGGTGATGACCATTTCAGCACAAAACATCTACCACACTAGTCTGTCTTAAACGATAGATCCAAGATATTACGTTATGCATAAACAACTGTTAACGGTTTTATATTAAAAATACATCTTATCTAACAACGCAGTAACAAAATGTTGTAACCACATTGTAGCTAACAAGAGAAGCAGCTGAATTCAAGCAGTCAGAGGAAGGGCTGGAACCCCAGATGTGCGTCTGAGAGTGACCAGAGAGCCGTTGAAGGGGAAGGAGAAATAAACAGGTCACACGGTTTAGGAGATAATGAATATTTTCTCATCATCTCCTGATTATATATGACCCACTTTAATTGCAGCTAACTAAAACTTCCTCCTTGTTGAACTCCATTCTAAATAAGTACTCTAACCTGTTACGGTAAACAAAAACATTTTAGTTTTTAGTTTAAATTGAATATTACGTCTAATAACTTACTAACACAGGTTCTAGTGTTATGACTATAACAAGAATTTTACGCAGATTTTTTAAAAACATACAATTGTCATAACTACTGGGAGCTAAATTCAGATTAGAATGCTTATCTGTGGTTTACGAGTTGATTAATAATCTTCTTTAAAATGCTTAATAATTATTTACCACATTTTTTATAATCTCGATAAAGATGCATTATGTTGTGCTAGGTAACCAGTACCGTAGCAACAAACGCCTTTTCTTTAGTAACGTTATTGTAACCGATGCCATGGGTTACTAGTCAGGCTAGCTATCTTAACGTTAGATGGCTAAAGCAAATAAGGCTTTGCTAACGAAGGCGTTCCTACAGCATACTAGCTAATGTTGTAGCCAGTTCACAAGAAGGGGAATGGTACTTTTATAACCAAATCAATACACAACAAACTGATCAAAACTAGTTAGTAGTGCACATTATTAAGTTAACGAATATGATGATGTAGTTTAACAGACTGCAACGTTAGCTAACAATTTTGGGCTTGGCTTGTGGACATGCTCTATGCCATGGCTGCCACCGCCAAAGACGCCATCTTGATGAAACAACATCTTTAAAATAGCAAGAGCTAGTTATTATAAATGCTACTTGAAGCAAATGGTAGTGCGTTTTTGATATCCTCTGAACACTTACCGCCATAGTAAACTTGAAGAAACCCTTGAAAATTTGATTCAGTCGTTCTTTCAGTTACAACGTTGAATTGCGTTGGACGTAAGGCAAGGCTCTTCCAGTACTGATTACCGTACTGAAAAACGTATCCCTATGGTGGGTGGTTCGCGAACGATCGGCTCTTTTGAATAGATTTGTTTTAGTGAAGTTGGGAACCGAATCGCGTCGATGAAAGATACATATCTCGACACGATTTACACACGCATATAAGTACAGTACAAGCGTTAAACGATTATTATCTGAAAATAAGAGCTTGTTAATCACTACAGAAATGGAAATCTGGTCAATGAATTTTTCGAATTGCGTAATTGATTTCGTAGTCATTTGAAAAAAGACGACTGATACCTTAACATTATAAAGACAATTATAAACTTGCATGTTACAACTTGAGATTTTATCAACTTAAAATTTATATATTTACGTTCTAGTGACATTTAAAGTCGATTTTCAACCTATTTAAACGAACGGGGCTTCACGTATACGTGGAGGGAACCAAACTATTCGGCTCACTGAACCATCAGTCCGTTTTTCTTTTACCGCGATGGGGCTTACAGCGGAATAAAGCCCCCTAGTAGCCAAAATGCTGATTTACACCGAGAATGATAGGCTGCTCCGCACTTAACGCTCGATACTGTTCCGATCTGTTGAGGACTCAAAAGACAGTACAAATCTGAAATGTATATGAGATGAGATCCTGCTACTGCTCTTTACTGAATGTTGCCAATGCCAACCATTACTTTTTGAAAATGTGAAACAAAATGTTATATGTCGTGGAGCTCCGCCCCCTAGAGGCGTAGCTCTAGCGGTTTACCCAGCACATGGTGGACGTTCTAGTTAGTAATTTGTTATTTCTTTAAAAAAAAACATAAACATGTTTACCTTTAATTTTGATATGGATTATATGTGGTTTATATGTAATTGGTCAAGTAGAATCACTATATTACCATGAAATTCCAAGTTTGACGTATTTTTTTAAATTATTGAGGCACATATCAGCACATTTTGGGGACCAGTTTAGTCTCGACACCACTTTTACTTTTTTATTTGAAGTACAGAAATCTCGGAATTCATCTTTAATGTCTGTATTTCTTATCTAGATGGTAATTTCGAAGACAGACATTTAGTAAAGATGTTGTCTCAAAAAACACGTTTTTTAAATTTAATGTCTTTTATGGTCTTCTGAATTTCGCACTGAAAACGTGAGGCTGACATCCTACAAAGACAGGTTCCCAGTGCAGGTGTAATAACACCCGTTGGTTACAATTGAAAGGGTCAGTGCCTTCAGTTATTCTGGGACTGGGACTGAACTAGCGAAAAAAACACATTAACACACTACGTTAACAAGAAAAACAGCATTATACTTTCAAAGATCTGACATTAACTATTTAACTTGTTTTATACTATTAGGTGTAATTTATGTAGATCTAGCTTTGTCTGTTCGCCGCAAGTTCTTTTGGTTGCCAACATCAACATACAATCCACATGATTCGCTTTCTCTGAGGTCAGTCCGCCCGGATCACCCGTCACTTTTGCGCACGCGCAATCTAACAAAGATGGTTGAATATTCCAAAAATAGCTAACAATTACAATGAGTTCCTCTTGTTCTGAGAACAAAACTAGTACGTCTAGAAAGCGCATATAAATATGATAACATTATATTTGATCGTCCATATACATAAAACAATAAAACATATTTATTTCGATGTTGGTTCCATTAGCTAGAGAGCTTAGAGACCTTAATTTTCAAAGGTCCGGATGAGTAGGTTGTCTTCACTCTTGTAGCGTCTTTGTTAGGAAATTTACCGCCAAATTCTAAACCCACTCATTGGGGTGTTGTTGTTGTGTCCGTCAAACTGCCAGCAACCTGTGAGCTAGCTAGCTACAACGGGTGAGTTTGTGTTCTGAGTATGTAGATATTTCATATTTTTTTTATAACCTATATTTTGGTGCCTTGGGCCAGAAGCTATTTTCCCTGTAGCCACGAAGAATAGTCATTTCGCTAACTAGCTTAAATGAGTGGTCCACTGGTAATGGGCGTTTGTTTTAATTGTTCGGCGCCGGGGGCGTTGGCTGTTTATTGGAACATTGGAGCATTGGAATTTAATTGTGTAACATTGCAAACTCAGCCGGCCGGCAAAACCGGGCATTGCAAGACGGAATTGACTGCTGACAGCTAACTGGTGACAGCTCTGCAATGGCACTACATGTATGCGTAATGCTAACTTTGCCCATTTATAGATATTTTAGTTGCTGTAAATTGATATTCTTGGTCGAGGAAGTTTTCTTTAAGATCACAGACAAAGTTCTCCACTGTATGGAAATCCATGGGGGACTATATTCAAATGATCATGTATTTGCTATATTTGTAAGTGTTATTTGAGGCAATATTAAAATGCAAATTCAATAATCCAGATAGCATTTTCATTTCCACAGTCATATGTGCGTTCTATGACAATATAAAAATGTAATAACCAATATTCAATTGAGCATGGGCTTTAATTGCTGAAGACAAGACTGATGGCAAACGTTCTCCAAACAAACAGAAACTGAAGATGGTTGCAATAAAATCTGACAAAGCAACACCAAGGAAGATACCTAGCAAGTTACGTCAATGGGTCATTTAAGTAAAATTGGTTATATTTAGTATCTTGATATCACAGCAACTTTTTTATTTAATTTATGATCTAATGTTACCATGTACAGTAGCTAGAGTAGGCCTTTTACATTTTTCAGCTGTTATACCAAAAATAACAATGTGAATTCCCTTTGAATACCCTAACCTGTATTATTACTTTGATTTAAAATAAATGAATACATTTGTCAATGGGATTCTAGACATTAGTGTCATCGTAGCTAATTGTATAGCTATGGAAGTGTTCCTTTATAGTGCATTACACTGTCTTACAGTTGATTGTAATACTACAAATCATTGCTTTCTGTATCAGAAAGTACTTTGGACTTGTTTGAAGTCACACATACTCATGCATTTGAAACCTTTTGTCTTTAATGCGCTCCTGCATAAATTACCACCAGACTTACTTCTCAGCTGATCTACAAACTATCAAACACTGTCTCAGGGTTGGGTAACTCTACAGATACCTTAAATCTCAACTGAGTTAGTTAGATCAGCTTTTAGTTTTTCTGCTCCTCACATTTTGGAATACATTTCAAGACCTATGAAACTGACTGAATTGGTTCCTCTCTGGCAATTCACAAGGATGAAAGGAATATTTTGTGTCTTATGAATTATTATTATTGTGTGTTCTATTCGTATAATTATTATTGAGTGATCATCTATTCTTTTTTATTTATTTTGGGGTTTGTTCCCAACACTTTCTATTAATTACAGCTTTTGGCGTTGCAGGGCTCTTCCGCATGCTTTGGTCTGACCTACCCTGCTAAAAAAAAAAAGGTTAAATTAAAAAAGGTATCATTTTTAAAGCTAACTGGTACAATGCCAGCTAGCTAACACATTTGTGCCATGATTTTCATCTAGGTAGGTGGACTGAATAACAATGTGGAACGACGTTGAACTACTAACCAATGAGGACACAAACACGGGTCGCTTTTGCAATGTCCGAGAGGAGAGTAGTGGTTTGTACCAAGTGGATACCTTGGTAAAAATTGCCTCACCTGAAAAGGTAAGAACCATTTTAATGTGACTAATAACATAGTATCAGTCTCTACACTTCACCACAAGCTAGGTAATGCTGAAGTTGAACCAGGAGGTATGTTTGTTTTCACAAACGGATTGAGTTTTGCGGACCAACCATTGTCATTACGGTCATTACACAGTGTTAACAGTGTTATACGTTTTTTCTCATGCTACTGTGCAGCAGGGTGAGCCATCTTGTGCTTTGCAATAATTTGTGATTTTTATTTGGACTGGCGAAGGTAGATATGGTACATTCATATTTGGTAATTTCTTTTAATTTATATATTTTTGTACAACCTTGTTTCCAAAAACTTTATACTCAATAAAAAATAGTACAAAGACAACATATCAAATGTTGAAACAAAGATATTTTATTGTGTCTTAATTGTTTTTCTTATTTGGTTGCATAGTTTTATATTATTAACGATTCCCTGTCCACACCAAGTTGTTAAGTAGATCTGTGATCAGAGAGGCTGTCAGCACATGAAGGTTGTGATTTTGCGGCCAATTTGACTGTACATTCAAAACAACACTGAATAACTCAAGAAGACTTAAATGCATTTCCCCATGAATGTGATTGAAGTGAAATGCTTACTAGGGTATTATGGAGATGTATAATTTGAGTGACAGTGATGTTTGTCATACTATACTGCTGTGGTAATGCATTTGTTATGCTATTAAATATAGTTTTGTAATGTAGCTAAATGTGTCAAAATGGAAGTGAATAATACATTAGCAAAACAATTACTTGTTTTTGGTGTGTGTGTGTGCGTGTGCTGTATTGTCCAAAGTGCTCCACGGGAGGGTACAGGCAAGGGAAGACTGACCAAATATAAACACTTTCTTAGTGCTCAGTTGTTGATGATATTGGTTACAGTAAATGGACAGATGGTAGGATTCAGGTAGTCATGAAAGCTTTCTTGAACTGGAGAGGAGTTATAAGGAAGACTGTTCTGTTTTCAGGCTTTCAGTTCAGCTGGCAGGGAAGAACGTTGCAGTTGATATATCTGTCAATTAAATTGCATTTTGTTGGAGGGTTGTCTGAAATTTCATTCCCACTAACAAATTACCAAATTGGTAATACATTTCCACAATTAAGTCTCTTAATTATAGATAAACTAAATTGATGTAATAAAAGACACTGTTTACAATAAAGATATGTGGGATTTTGGCGCAGGGCAATGTTTCTTCAACTTGTAAAGCATACATGTTTTTTGATGTCAGGGTTTTTTACTTGAACCTGATTGTCTTTTCCTACAATGCTTACTCTAATCATGGCAATTGGGTCATTTTGACAAATCTTCATGGAATCAACTAAATTACACAAATGTTTGTGGACCTGTGAATATTATACGGAAAAACATTATTCATTTGAATAGTTGTTTAATGTTCTTTTATGTTCACATTATTGTTTTCATGCAGGTGCTATCAAATCCTCAGCTTTATGCCTCCAGCAATTCAAACTGCAGCATTGTTGTAGCTGATACAACAGTCATCCTATTTGACCTCAGCTACCAGACTATCTTGCTACATCTCCACTTTGGTTAGTATCTCTTATGCTTTCAGTAAATAGGTTCTCTCATGTAATGTTGCATTTTGGCAAAGGATTGTGTTTACTAAAAAGAGGTTAGTTGCATTTTGGCAAAGGGTTGTGTTTATTAAAAAGAGGTTTGTTTCAGACTCTAATGTGGATGCTGTGGATATTTGTCTGGATGGCCAATTTTTGGTGGTCTGTGAGAGGAATGGAAATCTCCATCTTATCTATCTGCCCCAAAAAAGGACTATTCTCACTAGAGTAAGATATGCCACCTACCTCATAGACTTCATTATGTTTCAGCTCTTAAATTAATGTCATCCCATTTTGTGAAATGTTCTTGCATTCTACTATTGCTTTTTTAGTTTAAATTTGTTTTAACCTGCTAGGCAATGTTGGCGAAAGCCCCATCTGGAAATAAGAAAATATATCAACAGATTATCCTACAGGAGGATACGACATTTGAGGGTGAGTTGTTGATGGTTTCTCATATCTTGGGAATTTAGTTATTTCTAAATGTTATTTTGAGTTAATAGGTTTAACTTGATCATTGTTTCCAGGAATGTTCCACCTGTTGCTACTCACTCAGGATGGAATTTTTCACATCACAAACCTAGCTCTGAAGAAGATTCAAACAGGTATTGCACCCGTTAATTGGTCTTCCAGATTTTATTTTGCTCTAGACCAGTTGTACTATTATTTGTATCATATATTATTTTTTGTATCATATTTTTACAACTTTTTCCTCAAATTTCTTTAGCCATCGAAAAAATGGACATACAGGCTTTGAAAGAGGTTTGTTGAAGTCTTTTGTTATGGAATAACAATTAATCAAAACACATGCAATTACAACAAGCCACCCAAAAATTTATATTTCTTTTCTCCAGCTCCAGTCTCTCATTGTGACAGACTTCTGCTCCACCAATGATATCCATGGCGGAGGATGCAACACAGCCATTATGTGCACCCTTGAAAATGAAATCCGTTTCATGATTGGGGTATTGTTTTCTTCATTGAAAAGTTGGGAAATGTAATGCCCTTTAAAGAAAAGTTAAATAAAGGAAGTGATAGTTTGACTTTTATTCACTGCTCAACTGGGCCCATGTTTTCAACTTTAACCTTGCAAATGTATATCTTACAAGGTTATGATATAATTCATGATAACATTTTCTTGTCCTTTCTTTTTAAATGTATTTGTTTTGTAGGCGGATGGGGAGGCTGTTATAACAAATTGGAGGTTGAATCATTCCGCCATGTCTCTCTGTCAGTCTCTGGACTCCAGCCTAATATCAGGTAGCCTTGATAGCATTTTGTTGTGTTGTGTGTTAAAGCTAAACTTATATTATATTGATATTTAAATCTGCTCTTGCAACCTTTCTGACTGTAAGAGCAATACAACATTTATTTATGGGTTGAAGGAGCAAATAAACACATGTAGACTAATCGGACCACAGTCTGATATTCACCACCCCGGGTCACGTCTGGATCACATAAACATGGAAATGTAATCTTGTAAAATATAAAATAAATATGCTACAGAAGTGGTTATGTTACTTTTCCATTTAAATATCTACTTAATTAAATACTATGTATTATATAAACTATATGTTTTCCAGTGAATAATTGAATAGGCTGCCCATATCAAACCTGAAAAGTATTGGAATAATATGATCTGGATTAGTTTTATATTGCTATAGACATTAAGCTGTAAATAAAAATAATTGTGACATAATTTGTGACATGCTCTGCAGAAATCAGTCATGCCAGTTAATTCGTATAAAACATTCGAGATATCTGTTTTTGAATGAGAACAAATGCTTTTCGTTTTTTTTTATTAGTCTAGAGAGTCACTAAACTTACTTGTATAATTGTTACCACTTGACCACGGCTTTGTACAAGAACATCCACCTTTCAAAACATTTGCTAGCTAACTCACAGTTAGCATGACACACATGCACATTTGTTTGTGACACTATAAACATTGATAACTAAATTGTTGTGTTTGTGTTGTAGGGGTGAGAAAAATCCTGGTGGTGGATAATCTCATGTATGTTCTTAGTGCCGAGGTAAGTATAGCTGTATTTTATAAATTCACATTTTATAATGGTAATTTGAGTTTGGATGTTACTCAGATCACTGTGAACCTTTGCATTTGTCCAAGAATGTTTTGAGTCTCTGGGATCTGCATTTTCTGGTGATGGTGTACTGCTGGCCTGACCTCTTCATCCATGACTTCTTACTAATAACCGAGTGTGAATCTGCTTCTATGGCCACGTATGTGTTCACTTGGAATTATATTATCGTTTACTATTTAAATGAAGGTACGGAATTTACAATTCTTGTAATGAAATGGTTTTGGGAACAAAACCTCTCCCCTTAACAGACAAGAAAGTTCCAGCACAAAAATCATTACATTGACCATGCAAGATAAAAGTCAGGTAACTCCAGTTTTCGACCGCTTTCTGTTAATAGTAGTCCCATCATGTACATGTGCGGTTAAAGTAGTTATTTTTAGAATCATCACTGTTCCACTGTTTGACAGCAATGTACTGTTTTGTTGAACTCAAGATGAGGAACCTGCAGGTACGCTCGCTGCCCTCCATGACTGTCCTCTATTCTGTTGAGGTGTCTTCCACATCCTGCCTGGTCCAGACCAGAATAAGCATGGTATGCCATAATGTTTTATTTCACTCTGATTCCATCAGATATCACCTACAAGTAGAAAAAGGGTAATGGAATGTAAACCTATTTTGTTACTTTAGTTAGGAAATAATGCTCAGTTATCAGATCTTACTAATCATAAATTGTTTTTCCTACCCTTTGGAATTTCAGGACACTATTTATTTACTGGAGGGAATTCATGAGAATTCACAAGGGTAGGAGGTCTTTATTTGAGTGTTTTTTAACACAAGTTCTATGAGTAAATACTAATGGATATTCTGCAAATTACTTTGAACTAAAGTTACATAATTGACATTGTAGAGTGTGAATGCAAGTCATGTTTTCTTTACTCACTTACAAATAGCTCAGCGGAGCCTATATCTTCTGTTGTCATGAGATGCTTCACAGAGGCTTTGCCGGAGAACAGGTGAAGTTGTGCATTCACACTTTTTTGAGCAAAATTGCTATAAACACTTAATCTTGTATTATGTCATTATTTGTAAACATACATTTTGTGTTCCACAGACTCAGTAGACTTCTCTACAAACACAAATTTGAGGAGGCAGAAAAGTTTGCCATAACATTTGAGCTTGATGTTGAGGTTTGTGTAATTCTTTCTGGGGCGGAATTATGCCGAATGAAAGCCCAAGACCGCTTTCCATCTCATATGCATTTTTATGAAAATTGCTAAATCATTGAAAGTTCCCTGACTGGCAGTGCCAGACCCATCATTGTGAAATGTAGGAAGTTTGGAATCATTAACCCTCTTAAAACACAGAAAACACAGGGCTTCAGACTGTGGCGATTCCTATTTCAGCCCAACATTGAACTGCTATCAAATCACAGTTTTAAAACCATAGATATAGAATTGTGAATTACAGTAATTTTCTTCACAATTTATGTATTGTAGAAAAGGTGATTGTAATGTAAGCGAGATTGATAAAAAATTCAGTGGTAAGGACCATGGTAACTAGAATTTTAAATAGCTGACCTGACTTATTTACCGATACAAAACTGTTCTATAAAATGGGCTGATTGAATGACTCTTTGCAGATGCACAACTTAATACCAAGATTGTCATATAGTGTATTCTACTATTGTAGAGGGCATATATACATATATATATATATATATATATATATATATATATATATACATACACACATATACATACATATACAGATACAAATATCATAATCTTGTGGCCTATAATTGGGGTCCTTCAGTTGCCCATCTATGTTGTTTTTAAATGATGAGTCTGTGAATTACATTTAGTAAACGTCCACCAAATAATGATATTCTGTTTGTAATGCAAAATATATGAAGCAGGATGTTAGCTATGGGAAGTCTAATTCATCAAAATACATGACTGACACTTGAACTCTTTCCCACAAAGCTGGTCTATAAGGTGAAGCTGGACTTTGTGCTTGAGCAGCTGGCTTCATCGTCTGTAGGAGGCTGTGGGCAGAATGTATGGTCTGACCTGGTGGAGGAGGCGAAAACAAACCTGATGAAGATAATGGTACGTTTCATCATGGGTTATGTGAAAGCATGATCAGTCTAACAGGCTTGTTTCCTAAGAATTCAATATTTTGAACTCTTCAAATATGGGCATGTTATAATGCTCACGCACTGAACTAGAAGCCTTGTGTATCCGTGGAAATGTAAAACTAACCTCTTAGGATGAGATTGAATAAGCACATGGCTCATTGACTTGTATGTTTGTTTGTCAGGATGAGCAGTATGTGGTGGAGTACTGCCTCAAGGCTCCTTGGCCAACGTTTGACACTGCAGAGAAGATGCTTAACCATGCAGCCTCTCGCTGCCCATCCCAAATCCAGGAGGCCCTGTCCAGGCTTGCCACCTTCTGCTGTCTCCACAGTCTGGAGAAGTTTAAGTACGTTCAACTAAACAAATATTATACCATGCTTGCTGAATATATAGAGTATTGAAACTATTGTTACTTTTACTGGTTGTACAATCATCAACAACATCCCATGTCCAATTCCCTTCTATCTGGGGTAGAATATCCGCTCTCTCTTCATTAATTATACACCACTTTTCAGTGTGCACTTTTCAGAAGTGGTTGTTGCCAGACAGTTTGCCTCTTTAGCCCCAGTTTTTGTGTATTCTAGACGTGTCCATAACCAATTAACCATCCTTTGGGGAGTAAATGACTGCCCTCAATGGAGGCTAGGAGGCGCTGCTTCCTCACCCTGTGTTTACAGTTAACTTTGATTTCTTCAGCAAGTCACTTTGGGTAGTTGCCTTTTTAAATTAGTTAAATGTAAATTAAAAATGTTATCTTGTTTATATAATAATTTGCAAATTTAGCTAGCTGCAGATTAGCTGTCTTTTCTCTTCTCTTCTTTCTACAGTATACTAGCACATTTGATATTTTTAATTTCTTTGGTTAATGGTGAGAAATGGGTAGAGTTTCTTGAACAGCAGTCTGTGAGGCAGCAGTAGTGCATCTCTGGGGTCTTTGTGGACAGTAATTTACCTTAGGCATCCATAGGCCATCTTTTATAATATAAATTGCAATACCACCTAAGGCCCATTCCACCTTCTGTTTGCCTCAAATCATTGTTTCCCTCCAGTGGGATTGCCTGGATTGAGTTTCTGAACAGCAGCGACTATATTGGGGATGTGCTATCCCACCTGAAGGAGGGTGACCTGAAGGGGGCCCAGCACCTGTGGCTTAGACACGAGGTAATACAAATGATCACCCTGTTAACTGTGTCATCAGTCAACTGTGTCACCCTAAGACATCTAGTAACATTTCGTACATGTTTCAATATTGCACATTGTATAATTGTAGTGTAATAGGTACTTTGTTTGGACCCCTTAGCCCTCAGAACAGCCTGAATTCTAACAGTAAGGCAATTCCTCAATGCCTGTCTGCCTGTGTACTGCGTGTTACGGCCATGTGATTCACTGTCTGTTGGAGCAGTCTATGTTCATGATTGGGGATGTGTATTTTATAAACTGCCCCGCTGAGTGTACATCTTTGACTGAAGGATGACTTGTATGTGTTTATGGATTTATTGTAGTTTCTAATCTTATAGGGAGAGATTGCAACTCAGTTTGATGATCAAGTTCTTCAAGATCTTCTCAACTCGATTCCAGAGGATCTTCCTTCTCAGGACCTCTGTCTCTGGTTTCGGAGCGTCATTGTTCCCTTTGTAAGGAGAGTGCTCCCCAGAGGACAGGTAAAGTGGAAACTCGCCATGTTTAGTTAGGATGAAAAACTGATCATGTCTACAAATGTTTGGAACAGTTTGTTGTTCCAGAGCCTTGTCTAAGAGGACTATGAAATATGTGTTGCTAGAAAATCCTTGCTAGGTGGTTGGAGCAACGGGCCAGGATTCTGGAGTTAACCGAAAAGGTAAAAGCTTGAGGCATATCTTTAAGTGCTTTACTGATTACAAGATCACTCATGTCCAAATGTCTTCTACCCCTCTATTCTCTTCCTATAGGGAGACTGGCCCCAAAATGGACTGAACTTGGCAGAACTAGGGTTGCCCTCGTTGTGGATGTGGATACCTACTGTAAGATAATTCTATTTTGCTGTCATGGTAGCTCCTATTTCCCCTCTTTGCTTTCAGTTCTCTTCATGTCACCTTCACCCACCTTTTGTGCTCTCAACTCTCCTCCT
>JACXGK010000067.1:71393-85520 GCA_016801125.1 Novumbra hubbsi
GGGGGGGGGGGGGGGGGGGGGGGGGGGGGGGGGGTGACCAGACACTGGCTGTGCTGGGTGATGTTTAAGAGTACAAATAATAATTTATAAACCAGAGTTAATAAAGCCTAATCTAGGTAACTAGTATCACCTGTCACCTTCCCCCACACCTCCTATCACCATTCTAAGTTTAAGCATGCTTTCATACACCAATGTGTCCTTATTGTCATGGATATGGAGGGAGCAGCTTCTCCTCTAATTGGGATTGTTGGTCTTAGGAGGATGACTATGGTTCAGAGGAAGTTGAGCAAATCAAGTCTCTGGTCTCTAACCTTCGCCAGCTGTTGGACCTCTTCAACAAGTACAACTGCAGACTCTCCCTGTCAGTCTTTGAGAAGGTGCGTGTTTATGTGTAGAAGCCGTCTTGTCAGATCTAGAAGGATTGTCAGAATTTTTTCTGTATTGTACTGTACATGGCGTTTCCTTTTGCCCTGTGGGTATGTTTAGGCCAGCAGCCGCAGCGTAGCTTTCCTCATGCTGGATAAGGTCCCTGCCCCTGAGCTGATTGCTGCCACGGTGGAGAGCAGCATCAGGCCCTACTGTCTGGAGCACCAGCTTCCCCTGGATGAGCTGCTGCTACAGTACATCAAGGTGTTCATCTAGCAGGCACACTTTAAGCATTTCACTTGGCTGCAAATTAAGTTTGCTTGCTGCTAAAATTATTTAATTTTTTATTATTAATGTGCACTCTCTAGATTGTTGACTGCCAAATATCATGTGTCATTATGTGGGACATTTTGTTTTCACTCTCCATCCCCATCTAACTATAGGATCTTCTAGAGCGCTGCAGCTCACAGACAACTACCTTGTTCACGGAGTGGGAGGCCAAAGCTGTGGCTGTGCTAGACTGCATCATAGACAGTGATGTGAGCTATACTATTATTAACCAGCTAGTTTAAGCCCTGGATGTTGATTGGCAGAAAGATGTGGTATGTCAGACTGTATGTCACAGTTTAAAAAATATATATATTTGTACTGTTGACCATATACCACCCTCTATTTTGCCTTTATTACTTAAATAAATCAGGCCAGTTACACTGTGGATGTATGTATACCTTTGATCAACATACTGTGGTCATAGTAAAGCTTCAGGTTGTTTTTAACTGGTCTGTGCTGCACAGCTTGTGGTGGATGCTGTGCTGGAGATCATGCACAAGGCTGTGGTGCCCTGGAGTGAGGTAGTGGAGAGGCTGGTCCAACAGTACTTGGAGATGGAGGGACCCAAGTAAGACACTTTGTGATCTGATCTTCCTTTAGAAACAGAGAGTCCTGGTGTATTACCCCTTATCACAGTTAGGGGCTCAGGTTCTAATTGTAAACTGTTTGGGTGTTCCCCATCCCACAGACAGGATCTTCTGAAGGAGAGTTACCGTCTAATGGAGATGAGGAAACTGCTCAGAGGCTATGGAATCCGCAACTTCAACCTCTCCAACAACACTCAAATCATGGTAGGACTTTCAGGATGTGTTCTTTAAATAGATGTTATCTGAGAAGAATCCATTAGCCCAAGTGTTTTTCATTGAGAAATGTAAAATAACAACTGATAGCCTATTATCTACAACCATTTTGTCTGCTCAGTGAGTGTATATATGTCTTTGTTGGCACTAATGAATGTTTATTTTCATTCTGTAGACGCTGGTTAGGTACATACTCAAGCAGGACCTCCCCACCTCCCTTGAGGACTCTTTAAAGCTGGCAGGGGCCTACAAACTGCCCACGTCCCAGATACACATCTTGTACCTCATCCAGCTGATTAGCCAAAGCCAGGTAGACCAGTGGTTAGCAACATAGTGGGTCCCAACCTCTTGGCTACATAGTGGTTCTCAACAGAGTGGGTCCCAACCTCTTGGCTACATAGTGTTCTACATTGAGTAATCCTGAAGTTGCAACTCCTGTGCATTATACCAGTAAGCCTATGGTCGCAAGTCTTCTCAAGTACCCCCTGGTTGGGAACCACTGAGGTAGTGTGTGTTTGCCCAGCCGACATGGTAGCGGTTGCTGTCTAATGGGAGGTCTTGTATGTTGCAGGTGTGTGGGGTCTGTAATGTCTGTGTGTTGCTTTCTCTTATTTTCAGAACGAGCAGTGTGTGACCCTCCTAAAAAACCTCCCCCCTGCAGAGGCGGAGCATGTGATCGAGAGGCTGGCTAACTGGGCACGACTCGAGCTGCAGGACAAAGACCATGTGTCTGAGGAGGTGAGCCTCTTTCAGGGACATTTGGGGTGTATTATAAAGATTCAAGTTTATTTCGAAAGTTTCAAATGTAATCTTGATTAGATATCACGTTGTGTTTAAATTTCATTTTGAAATATTTGTCTATCTAGGTTTATAATTTTTTGCGTTAAGTCAGGTGCTGTGCTATAGTGCATCCGGAAAGTATTTACAGTGCTTCACTTTTTCCACATTTCGTTATGTGACAGCCTTATTCTAAAGTGGGTTCAATTATTTATTTTCCTCAAAGTTCTACACACAATACCCCGTAATGGGGTATTTTTTTATTTTTGCCAATCTTTTAAAAAATCACATGTACAGCCTTTGCCATGACACTTAAAATTGAGCTTGGGTGCATCCTGTATCCGCTGATCATCCTTGAGATGTTTCTACAACTTTATTGGAGTCCACCTATGGTAAATTCAGTTGATTGGACATGATTTGGAAAAGCACACACCTGTCTATATAAGATCCCACTGTTGACAGTGCATGTCAGAACGCAAACCAAGGCTTGAAGTCCAAGGAATTGTCTGTAGACCTCCAAGACAGGATTATATCTTCTTAGAGTTGGGCCTTAGTCAGGGAGGTGACCAAGAACATGATGGTCACTCTGACAGCGTTGCTCTTTGAAGAGAGGAGAACCTCCTGGAAGGACAACCATCTCTGCAGCACTTGACCAATCAGGCCAGTATGGTAGAGTGGCCAGACAGAGGCCACTCCTCAGCAAAAGGCACATGACAGCTTGCCTGGAGTTTGCCAAAAGGCAAAGGACTCGCAGACCATGAGAAATAAAATTATCTGGTCTGATGAAACAAAGATTGAACAATTTGGCCTGAATGCCAAGCGTTGTGTATAGAGGCAAACAGGCACCGCTCATCCCCTGGCCAATACCATCCCTATAGTGAAGCATGGTGGTGGCAGGATCATGCTGTGGGGATGTTTTTCAGCGGCAGGAATTGGGAGACTAGTTCGGATCGAGGGAAAGATGAATGCAGCAATGTACAGAGACATTCTTGATGGAAACTTGCTCCAGATCGCTATGGACCTCAGACTGGGGCTAAGATTCACCTTCCAAAAGGACTACAACCCTAAGCACACAGCCAAGATTACACAGTTGTGGCTTCGGGACAACTCTGCGAATGTCCTTGAGTGGCCAAGCCAGAGCCCAGACTTGAACCGGATTGAACATCTCTAGTGACTGTGCCCTGACGCTCCCCATCAAACCTGATGGAGCTTGAGAGGTCCTGCAAAGAAGAATGGGAGAGACTGCCCAAAAATAGGTGTGCCAAGGTTGTAGCTTCAACAAGTAATGAGCAAAGGCTGTGAATACTTATGTTTATATTTTCGTTCTTAATTTTTTCTAATTATCTATTAGAAATATTAAAACTGCATGCAGTCATGTGGGGGGACTCTGGTGATGGAAGTCACTGTGTAGCCCAGTGAATGGAGTGTTGTCAACTTTGATTGGCCGTTACAGGCAAAGTATTTTGAATATCACAATTTCTACTGATAACTTTGAGGCTTGGTCTGAAGATAATCTCTTTAAGTTATAAGGCAGAAATATTATAATTTGTGTCTTGTGAAACTTTTTTAAGCTTTTTCACTAATTTCTCTAAAGATGGCAGACATTCTAAACAACTAAAACGAAAATCGTCAATGGCGAAGTTGTTCAACATCTGGCCATGCATCACTTGATACCAACTGCACGTTTCTGCGCAAATCAGATCAAATGTTATGAGTGTCGAAACTTTGCATTGTTTGACGATTTACTGTAGCGCCCCCTAATGGCCCAGGGAACTTAAACTTTTGCAGTATGTTACAGGCCTATAGGTCAATATACCTACCTAGTGTGGTCGGGATTTAACTTTCCTAAACACTTTAAATCACAACTTTAATGTAATTGGCTTGTGGCGGTCACATGGTTTGTACTACCAATTCCATAAGTATTGCAGTACTACTACACCATGCCTTCTTGGTACCCAACATGTTTGGTTAAAATCGGTGTTTGCATTCATGAGTGATGAGCTAAAATACTGTTTTTAGCAACAGCGCCCCCATATGGCCAATCGTGTCAAAACGGTGAACTTTGGACCAACGGTTGCTGAGATACGCTCTCACGTACTGTTTTTTGCCTTTGGCGACACATTTGATTGGCTGTTACTGACAAACCGCTTTGATAATCAGAAAACCTTCTGATAACGTTTTTGCGACTTGGTCTAAAGATCAACTGTGCAAAAAAACGGGACAATTAAACAAAATTTGTGACCCGTGAAAACTTTCTTAGCTTTCTACGTAAAATCCAAGATGGTGGACAATCTACATATCCGCAAAATGGAATCTAGGGAATCTAGGGATACCTCATTTATGCATATCAGACATATGGCTCAAAAGTTACGTGGGTAAACGTATGTCCAACTTTGACCCGTTGGTGGCGCTAAAGTGAGTGAGCCAGAGATATGAAACTTAGTGAAACGATAGAGGGGAATGTCCTTAACAAGAATGCCAAAAAAATCTACTTTTTACCACAAGGCTCTATGGGCTGCTATAGACTCTAATGGCAGAAGAAGAAGTTGAAAAGAAGAAACACAATAGGTGCTTCACAGCTTTGCTGCTTAGCCCCTAATTAAACAAACTTTCTTCACATTGTCATTATGGGGTATTGTGTGTAGAAGTGAGGGGGGAAATTAATTGAATCAATTTTGGAATAAAGCTGTAACATAACAAAATGTGGAAAAAGTAAAGCGCTGAGAATACTTTCCTGATGCACTGTATCTGGCCAGTGTACCTTAGGAAGGAGGGCCACACAGTGTCTGGAAACAGCCTTTTGCCATTGTAAATTGGCCAAATACACAAAAGCAAACAAAGCAAAATACTTATCTTTCGGTGTCCCATTTCAAACAGCACAAGAAACACCAGATGGTTATTGCTCAAGTGATGGTAGAGGCATTAAAATTCCTTCAAAGGATCCAGAAAGGTAGGGGCAGCTTTTAAAGTGTCACTCATTTGCTAAGAAAGTTGTTGACAACTTTTAAAGACTAATTGTTGTTGTGGTCATTTCTCACGGTCAGGAGATGCGTTTAAAAGTGTTGATTGCGAGAACAATCTGATGATGTTCAAGGCGATTGCTCACCTTCAGGTAATATTCATTCGGAATTCTCTTGCACAGTGAGTTCAACATTTCACCTGGCTGGCTGTTGTTTGACAACAAATGTTGTTCTAAAAAAACGTCCTTGTGTCCTTCCATTCACAGGAAGACTTTGACATCTTCCTCACTCCCAACAACTACGAGGACCCGACTGTGCAAAAGCAGATCCAGGAGCACCACATCACAGCCTATGAGAACACCCGTAGACGAGGTCCCTCCCAGAGCTCCCTCACAAACACCCCCATGGTGGCCAATGACCCGGACGGCAAGACCAAGACCATCTCCACCGAGGCCGGCCTACGCCGCTTGGCACGGCAGCTCCAGCGCACTGAACAGGAGCTGTGGGCTGACCTTGCTCTGCGTGCCCTTGGAGTCGGGAAGGTGGACAAGGCCTTCAAGATACTCAGGTTAGGAGGAGGGGAACCCAAAATGCGGGTACATTTGTTTTTGTTTGCTGTAAATTAAAGCTATGTCAATGCTCCAAGAATGGTAGGATCCCTCACTCTTTTGTGATGCCATGTCATTATTTGAAATGTTTTGAAGAGTTTGGAGTTGGATGTTTGTGTGGGCCTTTACACTTAACCAACCCTGGGTACTTCCTTGCTTTTGTCTCTGTCCACACAGTGAGCTGTATGAGCATCATTGTACCACCAGTACTGGGAAAGTGCTGTTCAGTGCAGCCCAGAAGCTGTGCCAGATGCTGGAGGCAGATGTGCCCATGGTCCTCCCCGAGGGTGTGGACCTCCCAGCAGTCATCCACAAGCTGGCCTGCCAGGCCATCACTGTCTGCCACTCAGGTTCCACTCACCGCTCTAATAGAAAAGACCTACTGTACAGTACTAACACCTGTAAGGAATTCAGATGGAGCCCGGTCATAGAGACCTCTGACTTGAGTATGGGCTATTGTTTTCTTTTATGTTTGTCAGACCTACTTCTGGACTGTGTAGAGCTGTGTAAGAGCACCCGGGCAGCCATGGACGTCTACCACCAGTGTCAGCTGTCAGATAACTATGGCTTCATAGCAAAGGTGACTGCCTTACTTCACTGAAGGCTAAGACACTCACCAAAGAGACCTCAATGGCAATCCTATATTGAATAGATTTCAATGTCGGACGTTTTTGAGAGAGGCGTTATTAAGGTCATCATGCTCTAATATCCTGTGTTCAGGATGTGTCCCTGGCGACTGAAAAGGACCCTTACTTCCAGTGGAGCTTCCAGGATGTCTTCAGCGAGGACTGCATCATCCTGGACCCTGTATCGGTCCTGCCGGTCCAGTACGAGATCACCAACTGTCTGCTGCCTTTCTCCTCAGGTATGCAGCTCTGCAAACTAGCTGTTGAGGATCCATTCAACAGTGTGTCATGTCTGGTGTTATATTGTTTAGAATGTACAAGCAGTGAGTTATCGGAAATCAGGAATGCTTTAAGCTGTTCTTCAAAATGCATGAAAAACAAATGCAGTAACTCATGTTATTTCATGTTGTAGATAAAATTCTTTACCCACTGGATTGTTCCTGTCTTTCTCACTGCTCTTTTGGAAAAGGTAGCTGCCACTCTCACATCTAATTAATAGACATACAGTATATACGTTTCTTTATGAATCCTTTCATCCTGTGACCCCTCAACCTTCGTGACACCTTGTCCACTTGCAGACATGAACTTCCTCAAGTCTCTTCTGATGCCCCTGGCCACCATGCTTCAGATGCTGCAGGAGTGCAGTCAATTGGAGTTGGCCCTCAGACTGCTGGTCAACTCATTTGGAAGCTGTCTACAACACGTCACCTCCAACATCATGGACGTCAAGCTGGGCATTCAGGTATCACTACAATACAGCACCAGCCTTGTTTTGGCATTCCTGCTTTTTTCTTCAGATGTTTCATGTGTTTGTGGTGGACACCGGTCAAGGGTCTGATCTCTGTTGATGTTGATTCATATCTCTGGATATTAACGCTTCTCTTATTGTTACTGTTGCACCCTGGACCCCGACGCTTCATTGAAGTGTGAAGGGAAATGATGACAACAATGTGGTCTTTTTTCAGCTGTACGGCCCAGAGGCCCTGCTAAATTACAAATCGTGCTTGACTGATTTGAGAACAACAACTCTGTCATCCATCAATGCTGTTGCAGTTGCCCTCCTCCACAAGGTGAGATTACTGTCCTAGATACCTTTGAAGGATGGATTTATGTTTGTAAAAATATATATTTTATTCTGGTGTGTGTCACTCTGGATAAGAAAATCCGCAAAATTACTAAAATGTATAAATAGCTAATGGCTGTTTTTTTTTGTGCTTGCTGAAGGTGTTTAACTGGAAAGTGGTGGATTGTGACCTGGCTATTGGACTTTGCACTCTGCTTTCCAAAAACGAGGTGTTTAAGATACTGTGGAAGGTGATCGACAACACCTGGCAGAACTATGACAAGATCTTGGTATAAGAATTCATTACACCATATAGACTTGATCATTATCCTTTCCATTTTGTGTAGTTGCCACTACTCTTTTGGTGTAGTTCCATTGTTGGCATATCCATGGTTTCAGGCTGTTGCTGTGGTGGGGGCCCATCTCTGCAGCTTGTACGATGAGGAGGAGGAGCAGAAGGGGTTTCTCTCCATCATCATCGATGCAGAGTGGGGGATCAAGCTAGGACAATTGGGGGTCTGTTGAGGATCTCTAATGCTCTATTTTAACATTAGGGTTATCTAAGATGCAACTCTCCCTACTTTCCAAGAGGATTAGAATAACCATGCATGTCCCCTCAGATATCCATCCAGGCTGTGTTTCGTCAGGGACCCGAGACTAAGAGTAACCTCATCCCTACCCTGGTGAAGAACAGGAACATCACCCCTGAGATTATACTCCAGTACTGCAGGTGAGCTGTTATAAGTAAAGTCACTTCAACATTTCCTGGTTTGGATGCTCCTGGATGTTTTCCTTCCTTGTTATTGGAGACATACTTCTGTGGTACTGTGAGCCACACCTCCATGGCCTCAATGTTGTATTCAACAACACCTAAAATGTTTCTTCATTTGTTTAGTGGAAGTGTTGTCCCTCCTTTCTAATCCAAAGAGCAAATCCTAATTTTTGAAGGTAAATCATTTGTGTCCCTCTAATGGGCACCTGATTTATTTATTTTCTGCTCTGGTTAATAGGTATTTTGTTTTTAAAGGTTTGTGGTAGGGACATTGACATTGTAAATATACACCACCTTTTTTGCATATCATTTGACTGTGCATAATAATAGTTTTGGGAAAATGTAGTTTAAAGATATCTTTTCAAAGCCATTGTTAGTTTATTTGGCAGAAGTTGTAGTGTAGCTAGCACCAAATCGACTCTCCTGTGCTAATAATTCAGAAAGGCAAAGGGACACACATCACTCATGCACGCACCTCACATTATTCAAATAAATAAATAAACACTGGAACATTCTGGATACTAAGCAACAATACATATATAGGCTAGAACGTAATGGTGATATGATAACGCTTTTGGAAGAATGGCTAGTGAGACTTAAAGAATTAAGCTTTAAATATATTACTTAAACAACATTGGTCTCCAAAGTGAAATATCTATTGATGACGAGAGAGTGGTTTAAACATTCTTTTCAAAAGGTTTGCCAGCAGACCTGATTTCTTCAAGCCTAGTAGACAAACTATTGCCCTACTGGTGTTGTTGAGCAGCATGTCTTGTGTGTTCCTCCTGTTTGGCAGCACCTTTGGTTTGAACAGAGACGAAGTGATCAACCAGTACATCACCACCCTGCTGCTGCAGGAGGATGATGATGGGCTGGCTGGAGACCACTGTGAAGGCCAGGGAGAGGAGTATCCACTGGGCCATGAGGATACCCTGGAGAGAGCCCTGCACATCATCCCTCTCCTCCACAGCACCAGCAACCTCACCCTCAGCCTCGGTGCCACCATACTGAAGGTCTGAGCACGTTTCCGCTCTCATCCTGAATGGAGTGGTTAGTGGTGGGACGGTGTAGTAATGTGTATAAGGAATTCTTTGTTTAACTGGCTCTGGTATCTTCTGTCTCTTTTTGTAGCTCAGCCCGTATAACTATGAGAGGATTGAGGGAGTTCTCAGGATCATACAAACAGCTGGGGAGCAAATCACCAGCTTCTCAGTCAGTCAGGTGGGGCTTTTCAGAGTTACTGTATCTTGGTGCTACATACTTGGAAAAGAACTGTAATCTTCAACGTCTGATTTTATATAAAGTTATGGTAAAATCTTGTCCAAAATCAGTATGTTTCTATCTCAATTTCAGGCGATGGGTCTTCTCCAGCACCTGAAGTCCTACAAGCGCATCTCTCCACCAACGGACGTGGAGAGCAACTACCTTCTAGAGAACAGTCTTGAACCCTCTGTCCTGATTAACACCAGACTGCCCTTCCATCTGCTCATGCAGGCTACCTACTACTGGAAGATCATCTGTGAGTACTGTGCTTTGTATATACTTTCAATATTGCGGTGGTCAAGCAGACTTTCCATTCACCAACATAGGGAATTGAGGGGTCTTCTTTCTCTGTTTAGCTCCAGAGCTTAGTGAAGAGACTTTTCCTACTCTGCTTCTGATAAGCAAACTAATGAAGGTACAGTGCCCTGCTTCACTGCTGACTGACTTACATTAGTCGTGTGTTTGTTTTTAAATTGTGAGTGTGAAAGTCCTACCAGAACTTGAGCTGTAGTATTATCAATACATTAGAATGCATTGTTAGTTGTTGCCATTGATTGGCTCTGCTTTCCTTGGCGTTCTGTCAGGTGAGCCTCGACAAGCTGTACATATCTGCTGTCAACCACTTGTTTGAGAGTAGTTTGAAGCCCATTCTCCTGGAGCAGCATAAGAAGGGTCAGAAAAACCCGCCCGTCACCGAGATCTTCAAGGTGGCCAAGACCATTATGGGGTACATCCACTCCATCCAGAAACCAGAGTTGGCGGCTGCCACAGCCCACAAGATAGCTCAGGAGCTGCCTTCAGGTCAGACTGTTAGCCTATTAGACATTGCCATGTCACTGTTCATGAAGTCGATGGCCATCGGACCAACGTTCATGTGTTTTCTCAATGTACATTTTTGTTTCTGTCTGTAGGCACTGTAAAGACTCAGACACTTAAGTTCTGCCTAGCACTCGGGGACTCATGGCTGAAGGACCCCAAGCTTGAGGTTGGACCTGTTCTGTTTTGGGTTAACATTTTGTTGATGCCCTGAGGTCCAAAATATTTATAAAAAATCTAATTAGAGCTGGTTGATTAAAAATGGATAGGATAGGGAGAATGTTTCATGTCTTCTCAGGTTGTCTTTTTGGCCTAATCTGTGTTGTGCATCTGCCCATTTTTACACCTACACAAGCCTTATTCCCATGCCACTAAAGATCACTTCTACCTTAATGACAACAACCAGTTTTAACTTACTACCTGAGGTAAAACGTTTCAGGCTAGTTAGATTTGAAATAAAGCTCTCTCTCCTCCATCTTGTCCAATGATCAGGAGGCAACGCGGGCCCGTGTGGATACCTTCCTGTCCAAGCTAAAGCTGCAGTTCCAGCGTTCTGCCACAGAGAATTCTCTTATGGCCAGCCAGTTGAACAGCCCAGAGCACCTGAAGCTGACTGGGCAGCCTGCTCGCCTCATTGTCACCCTCTATGAACACAGCAGTGTGGAGCAACGCTTTAGAGGCTCTGCTAGTCAAACCTACCCTGGTGAGCGAATACAGGCCAACACCAAATACAAGCCTGTCCAGCCAAACCAAATAGAGAACAGGCCTGTTCTCTTCCAAATGGCACCTTTTAAATGACCAATCTAGTAGTTTAAATGGGGTCTATAGTATTCTGTACTGTATACAGTTTTCTCAGATTTAGATAACAATAGAAGTAAACTGTGTGCGTGTGTGCTTACTACCCATTTTGTCTCACTAGACATTCACGCCATATGCAAAGAAATAGCTGCGATCAATGGTGTGAACTTTCTGAAGATACGAAGCATGTTGCTGGAGAAGTGGATTTGCAAATCCGGCCCAGCTGCATCCAAGGTATGTGTAGTTTGTCTCAATGAGCTGTTGGCTGAATGGTCACATTCTGGGGTTGATGTGCAGTATGTTGGAAAGGTTTCATGTTGTGCATTGGCTAAAGCCTGTTTATTCTGAAGGACATCAACAACCAGGATTGGGTAAATGATATTCAGGAGGATCCGGATCTTATGAGGTAGCTCACAGCATCATTATCTGGGATCTTCTATAGATTGTTTATAAAAATCTGTTGAATGATGTTAAATATGATCATTCTGCCAGGGTGGTGTACCTACTGCAGATCTACCCCATGGATGTGGGAGTCCATCTGCTGGGCCCTATCCTTTCAGCAGAAACATGGGTGAGTTTTGGTATTTCGGATTTGATTAGGATTATTTTAAGCATCGGCTGTTGTTCCTGGAGGAACTGGCTTTATTTATTGCTGTAGGACTAATGGCTTCCATTCCTGACTTGAGGACCATGTAGAGACCGCTGGTGGCATGTCTTGGGTGGTATTGATACGTTCAAGCAGTGTGTTATCCAAGAGTGAACAAGCTGTTGGAATCATGTTTAATACATCAACCCTTAGAAAAACTTCACTGGCGCCCCCTCGCCAGTGAAGTTAGATCTCCATTTGATATTTCTTAATCTGATGTGAAGAGAACTTCCTGTCACGGTGGACTTTATTGATCTTCGGTACTGGTAACAGAATGAACGGCTCTTATTGTAAATATTTACTTAAAGATGCAGTCTGAGTATTCTGCAAAGTACAATACATTTTTTGGGGGGCTTTACAGCAGCGTTTTTTTAACCAGTGACCAGAAACTAATTTGATTATGCTTTTGAATGGCTCTTATATCAGGCTTAGATGTTGAGGGGTGGACTGAGCATATCATTTTAATTTCTCTGCAACAGTGGGAGTTTGGGCAATTTATGTGATTTATTACTCCAATAGAGGTGGGGTGGTGAATATTAGCTTTCAAGTAAAACATTTTGTTTGAAACTGAGGGCTGGTGCAAAACGGTGTTAGATGGCTTGACAGTATTTTGTATCATTGTGGGTTAGTGTACCCATTGTTGACATTTCCTCCTAGCCACTTAGCAGTTCTGGACCTCGTCTTACATTCTGCCATCGGAGTCGGGCCCTGCTCTGTCTCATCCACATCGGTGACCCCACCACCTTGGAGACCCAGCTACACATCCCAAAGACTCAAGTCCAGTAACTGCACCTCTCTCATATTGTAGCCATGACTTTTAATAATTTAATCTGTATTCTGTTCCTTGCAAATTTGATGTAATTGGTTAAGTGTGTATGCAGTATATACGTTTTTATTTTCGCTACAGGTATTACCTTAAGTGCTACATCTACCTATCTCAACTGGAGGCATTGAACATCCCTTACACCCTGGAAACCTTTCTTAACATACCAAAGGAGGGCATGGTCAAGGGACTGTGGAAGAATCACAGTCATGAGCCCCAGGTACATTTCCTCTGTCTGTTGTATGTTCTAGACTGTGGTCCCAGGTTGATGTACTCTTTTGTATGTTCTAGACTGTGGTCCCAGGTTGATGTACTCTTTTGTATGTTCTAGACTGTGGTCCCAGGTAGATGTGCTCTGTCTGCTGTATGTTCTAGACCAGGGGTGGGAAAACTACGGCCTGAGGGCCAAATGCGGCCCGCGAGGCTGTCCCATCCAGCCCACGGAATGCCCTTTTCTGGCCTCCAAATCAATTATGATTAACAAATTACAAAAACAAATGTGGCCCTCCATTTCAAAATCCTGATGTGGCCCCCGAGCCAAAATATTTGCCCACCCCTGTTCTAGACTGTGGCCTCAGGTAGATGTGCTCTGTCTGCTGTATGTTCTTGACTAGAATTTTTGTTTGGCCTTAGGCGAACTTGAGGTTTTGTATTGACATAATGACTGGATGACACCCTACGTTCTGTGCAGGCTGTGCGTCTGGTGGCAGACCTTAGTCTGGAATACAAGGTGTTTGACCCTCAGCTGTGGAATGGGGTCCTGCAGAAACTGCTTGGCTTCAACATGGTGGGTAGAGACAGTCCTCACATGCAGATCAGGCCCTCAGAACATTTCCCAAAGGTTTGATCTGCTTGATACAGTATTATGACAGAATATGTAGGTGACACATTATGGTTTTCCTGTCTTCAGATTAACTACCTACAGAAGGTTTTGGAGGCACTGGGCGCTGTCCCTTCTCTGTGGCAGGTAGTTCATATCTTAAAGTCTTTTAAAGAGTTCTCAAGGTATACATTTTCTGGTTGATTGGGACAATTAATAAAGCTGTGTTCTTTTTTTATTTAGGTCTCCTGTTTTTCTAGGACTTGGAGAAGTATGATTCTAGCTCCATTTGTATCAGGTAAATTAATATATTAGTCCCCAAATTAAAATGCATGATGATAAGAAGCCAGGTGAAGACCAGGTGGTCACAGTGTCTGTAATGTTGCTATGTTCTCTGTTTTTCCCCGTCACTTAGCATCTCTTCCCCTGAGTCCCCAACAGCAGACCACTCTCTACAGGACGTTTGTTCTCCTTCTTAAGTATGTTCTGGTGCTTTTTAGAAATGAATAGGTTGATAAAGATTTTCATCTAAATCACAATGTCAGTGTAGTTGACCTTGGTATCATTTTGGTACAAGAATCTTAGAGAAAAACACTCCATCCCACATCCTCCCTGTCCCTCTAATCCCACCATTCTTCATCTCATCCCTGTCCCTTTAA